>ML250720.1:0-24481 GCA_005239495.1 Nicotiana undulata
TTGCTTAGCCTTACGTCGCCCTTCCAAAGCATCTCAGGAAGGCGCCGCGTAACAGTACTTCTGTATATGTGTCTACACGGGTGGGTGATTCTATTGTGGTAGATCGAGTCTACCGTTCATGCTTAGTGGTTATAGGTGGTCTGGAGACTCAGGTAGATCTTTTTCTCCTTGATATGGTTTACTTTGATGTTATATTGGAGATGGATTAGCTATCCCCCTATCATGTTATTCTGGATTGTCGTGCCAAGATTGTGACCTTGGCCTTTCCAGGAGTACCTCGCTTGGAGTGGAGAGGGACTCCTAGTCATTCTTCCGGTAGAGTTATTTCATATATGAATGCTCGGCGCATGGTCGAGAAGGGTTGTTTGGCCTATTTGGCCTATGTTCGTGATTCTAGTGCCGAGGCTCTATCTATGGAGTTTGTGCCCGTGGTTCGTGAGTTTCCATAGGTATTCCCTTCTGACCTGTCGGGTATGCCACCCGATAGGGATATTGATATTTGCATTGAGTTAGCTCCGGGCACTCAGCCCATTTCTACTCTGCTGTATCATATGGCCCCACCAGAGTTGAAGGAATTGTAGGAGCAGTTACGGGATTTGTTGGATAAAGGCTTCATTAGGCCTAGTGTTTCTCCTTGGGGTGCTCCAGTATTGTTTGGCCTAACCTTAGCTTGAGGGAATAGGTATAGAATTTTATTTGCTATGTGATTCCATGTCCAACGTATAGGTGAGGTGACGGGTACCTATATGTTGTGGTCGAGCATGCCCGTGAGTCGAACTTGATGATTTACATAGTATTCTTTGATATTCTCTATGTAATGAATTAACTGTCATTCTGGAAGTGATACATTGAGGTTAATTCATGATGTAGAATGTTATTGATTATTCGTTCGGTTGAGGATTATTTGTTAATTTATACCTCCGAGTGAGATTGGTTATAGTTGAGTCCCTTGCCGGGACGGTAGAATCCTTGTTGATTATTTCTGTACATTTGAGGGTTCTTATTATTGTCTTTCCTGTCAATTGTTGATTTTACATATGTTATGCACGAGGGGACATTCCTTGCCGAGCGATTGTGAGGTTATGCACGAGGGTACATTCCGTTCCGAGTGATTATTTATTTATTTATGCACGAGGGGACATTCCGTGCCGAGTGATTATTATTTATGCACGAGGGGACATTCCGTGCCGAGTGATTATTATTTATGCACGAGGGGAAATTTTGTGCTGAGTGATTGTGAGGTTATGCATGAGGGTACATTCCGTGCCGAGTGATTATTTATTTATTTATGCACGAGGGGACATTCTGTGCCAAGTGATTATTATTTATGCACGAGGGGACATTCTGTGCCTAGTGTTTGTGAGGTTATAGCACGAGGGGACATGTCGTGCCGTTTTTGTTTATTTACTTGTCTAGAGCTGTTAATTCCTGTTGTTATTTATACATTTCAACTGCTATCTTGTTCTGTTGTTTCAGTTAGTTGTTGCCCTTCATCCCCAGCATGTTCTCCCCCGTTGTTGTATTTACTTGCTTATTTCCTGTCATTATTTCCTATTATATTATAGAATTTCACAGGTGTTATTTGTTGTCGTGTCCTAGCCTCGTCACTACTTCGCCAAGGTTAGGCTCGGCATTTACTCAGTACATGGGGTCGGTTGTACTGATGCTACACCAGCACTTCTTTATGTTGTTCAGATTACAGCGCCGGACCCAGTGGACATTGAGCGAGGGAGTTTCCTTCAGTCCATGGCGACACCAAGGTAGTCCTGCAGGCGTCTGCAGGCCTTGGCGTCACCATCTATTTCTTTTCTTCTGTCTTATCTTGTATTTCTTGACAGCTACACTTCTTTATTTCAGTCTCATGTTTTTAGCAATCTTAGACTGTCCGTGAGATTTTTGCACCAGTTCTGGGGGTTTATGTAAGTAATTTCGTAACATTTATTATATTAAGTCGATAGATTCTTAGCTTCCGCATTCTTATTTATTTATTCATGTTTATTGTTGTTCTTTTAAATATCGTAAATAAAGAAAATAGTAAATTTAACCAAAAATGTTGGCTTGTCTAGCGGGTTCAACGTTAGACGCCATCACGGCCTGAAGGTGCGATTTCGGGTCGTGACAAATATCATCAACATGCGTCTCATATCATCAGTTGCATCAGTATTTTCCTACACACATATTTAGCACAACTTATTTATATAGAATAATATAAAAATAAAAATATTTTAGTATGTAATTTTTTATTTAGTACTAAGCACCTTAATATGAGCCCATATCATGTCCTTCAACATCTTTAGCACAAGCCTCCAATCTTTATAATTCAATGGTGCTAGGATACCATTTAGTGCTATGACACCAAGTTTAGAACTCAATCTAGATGCTTCTGGTCCAATTGGTTGGCCATGTTCATTCAACTCAATATGTAAATTGCCACCATCATTTTCCCATCTGGAGTGCATCATAGTGGGCCCCTTAGTCGCTTAGATTGTTCTTCACTCTCATTGGAATCTGTAAATAATCAAAGATTAAAAGGGAGGTGCATTTATACTAGTACAAATCAGCTATATGGATTATGGCATGATAAATCAGCTATGTTTTATCAGGGGCAATGGATGCCCATTTCTTTATGTAGTCACTAAAATCTTGCAAACAAGAATGCATGACATTACCAACACATCAAGAATATTATGTTTCGCTTATGAAAAAGTTTTCAAATAACATCGAATATTCTCCCCTGCAACAGTTTTCATTGACTCTGACCCTGATTACTTTATACTACAGAATGAAGATAAGATATTACTTTAGTGCCTGAGAAATTTTCTATATCATGTAAATCATTTTTTGACAAGTTACCAGATCGGATAGCTTGTCTTTCATTTTGTCACCAATTTTGAGGTGGTTCAGGCATCGCCATGTTGTCCGTTTGTTATTCTTGTTCCGCTGAAGAATTGGATAAAAGCCCACCTTGACTAGCATTTCTTTGCCTTTTTCTTGCCATCTCACCGAAGTTGCTCAAAAATTAGATTCCTGTCAGATTGAAAAATAATGTGTACTATCCAAAATCATGAAATAATATCTAACTACCAAGTCAAACAATAATACATGTAAGTATAAGAGATTAAACAACAATTGAATTGCATAATAAGACATATCAAATTGTTCTCTATTCAATAACCATCTTTATTAAAATAGTAATAATACAATAATAATATTAAGAACTAAGATATATCGTAATCTTCATCAAATGCTTCAGTACTTTCCATAGTTTGTGGGTCAATTTCTGTTCCCGGCACTCCTTCCCTAACCCATTCAATATCTTCTTCACTTTCAAATGTAGTATCATCTTGTCACGACCCGAAATTCCCACCGTCGAGACCGTGATGGCATCTAACGTTGAATCCGCTAGACAAGCCAACGTGATTATTCAGTTTACATTATTCCTTAACTATTATTCATGAACAGATAAATAACCAGATTTACAAGAGTTAAATTTAAAGGACACAGTGTCATGTAACTGTACTTCATTTCAATACTTTACGAAACTACACCAAAATCTAGCCAAATCCTAGAAGCAATGGAGTCACAACTAACGGACTATCTAAGAGTAGTACATATAACAGTCTGAAAGAAATAATACATCTATTTTCTAAAGTACTAGAAACAGAAATAAAAGGAAAGTGGAAGGGGACGCCAAGGCCTGCGGATGCCTGCAGGAATACCTCAGTGTCTCCGAGTGGACTGAAGGAAGCCGCCTAACTCAATATCCACTGGGTCCTATACCGATATCTGCACAATAAAAAGTGTGCAGATGTAGTATCAGTACAACTGACCCCATGTACTGAGTAAGTGTCGAGCCTAACCTCGGCGAAGTAGTGACGAGGCTAGGACACGACAAATAATATCACCTATGCAGTTTAAATAAAATATAACAACAAATAGACAGTTAGTACAATAACGGGGAAACAAGCTGGAGAAAAGGGGTAGACAATACTAAAATGATAGAACGAGACAGCAGTTCAAATATCAAAAATAACAACGAGGATTAACAACACGAAATAAACAAGTGAAAAGAAACGACACGGCATGTCACCTCGTGCTAAAGTATCATAAACACGGCATGGAATGTCCCCTCGTGCATAACAAATCACAATCACGTCACTGAATGTCCCCTCGTGCATAAATATCATCAACACGGCACGGAATATCACCTCGTGCATAAATAATCATAAACACGGCACGGAATGTCCCCTTGTGCATAAATAACATAAACATGGCACGGAATGTCCCCTCGTGCATAAATAACATAAACATGGCACGGAATGTCCCCTTGTGCATAAACAAAATAAACATGTCACGGAATGTCCCCCCGTGCATAAATAACATAAACATGGCACGGAATGTCCCCTCGTGCATATATAACATAAACATGGCACGGAATGTCCCCTCGTGTATAAACAAAATAAACATGGCACGAAATGTCCCCTCGTGCATAAACAAAATAAACATGGCACGGAATGTCCCCTCGTTCATAAACAAAATAAACATCGCACGGAATGTCCCCTCGTGCATAAACAAAATAAACAACAGTTTGGTAAGAAAATCAACAAAAAGAAACTACAAATGCAAAGAAATAATCAACAGTAATCATATCGTCCCGGCAAGGGACACATATATAACCAATCCTACACAAGTGTATAATTTAATAAAATATCCCTCAACCACTCAAGTACTCAACAGTGTTCACAACCAAGAGTTTCCCTCAAACGAATAACTGCCAAATCGATATTAAATCTGTAACACAATAAACCTCAATGAAAATCACATAATTGCTCATATTCGACTCACGGGCATGCTTGACAACAACATATAGGTACTCGTCACCTCACCTATACATTGGACATGGATTAACACGTAGAAAATAAGACTTAACATCTATTCCCTCAAGCTAAGGTTAGGCCAAACACTTACCTTGATGCCACGAACACAATTCAAGCCTCGACTACCGCTTTACCTCTTGATTCCACAACCAACTCGCTCGTATCTAGCCACAAGTTACTTAATTATATCAATAAATGCTAAATGAATCAATTCTAATGCATGGAAATGAGTTTTCTAAAGTTTTCCCCAAAAAATCAAAAATCGAACCCGGGCATGCTCGGTCCAACCTGAAATTCTGACCAAAACCCGATTATCCATTCACCCCCGAGCCTGGATATATAAATGGTTTTGGAATCCGACCTCAATTTTAGGTCTAAATCCCCAAATTTCAATATTCTTAGGTTTTACCCAAAATTCCCAATTCCACCATGAAAACACTAGATTCTAGGATGAAATCTTGTAAAAACAAGTTAAGGAGTAAAGAAAATAAGATAGAAATCACTTACTAATGTTTTGGAGGAGAAAGTGTGTTTGGAAAATCGCCTCTTATGTTTTTAGGGTTTTGAAAAATGAAAATAACTGAAAATGCCGTTTAAATATAGCCCCCTCAGGCCCCCACCGTGGACCGCACAAAAGGGTAGTGCGGCCGCAAAGGCCCTTCAGCAGACCGCACAAAGACGACCGCGGCCGCGAAAGCCCTTCGGCGGACTGCACAAAACTGATCGCGGCCGCGAAGGCCCTCCGCGGTCCGCACAAAACCACCCGCGGACCTCGCTGGGGGATTCAGAGGTCTGCACTTCTATGACCTACATCAGCTATGTTTTAAGCCTAAAAACATCCCGGGACCTACCCGAAACTCATCCGAGCCCTCGGAACTTCAAACCAAATGTGCACACAAACTTGAAAACATCCTACGGACTAATTCGTGTAGTCAAATCACCAAAATAACATCATAAATATCGAATTAAAGCTCAAGATCAATGAAATTTCTCAAAACTTCTTTAAACATCAATTATTTTGCATTTTAGGTCCGAATCACGTCAAATGGATTCTATTTCTTACCAAACTTTACAAACAACACATATAAATCATATCGAACATGTATCGGGATCCAGAACCATAATACGGGCCCGATACCACAGGTTTCACATAACATTTCACTTTCAAACACCTTTATATTTTTCAGAAAACAATTTTTTTTTAAAATTCATTTCTCGGACTTGGGGCCTCGGAATTCGATTCCGGGCATACGCCCAAGTCCCATATTTTCCTACAGACCTTCCGGGACCGTCAAATTATTGGTTCGGGTCCGTTTACCAAAAATTTTAAACAAATGCAACTTTATTCAAATTTTCAATACAAAATCATCATTTTTATCAGTTTTCTACATAACGGCTTCCTGGCTACACGCCCGGGCAAGGCAAGTCTGTAGGCCACCTCTCTAACCTTATCAAGAATCTCAAAGGGACTAATGTACCTAGGGCTCAACTTGCCCTTCTTCCCGAACCTCATCACGCCCTTCATAGGAGACACCCGAAGCAATACCCGGTATCCTACCATGAATGGCAAATCACAAACTCTGCGGTCTGCATAACTCTTTTGTCTGTACTGAGCTGTACAAAGTCTATCCTGAAACGATCTTCACCTTATCCAAGGCATCCTGAACTAACTCTGAACCCAACAACCTAGCCTCTCCCGGCTCGAACCACCCAACTCACGACCCAAAATTCCCACTGTCGGGACCGTGAAGGCGTCTAACGTTGAACCCGCTAGACAAGCCAAAGTCATTATTCAGTTTACATTATTCCTTAACTATTATTCATGAACAGATAAATCACTAAATTTACAGGAGTTAAATTTAAAGGACACAGCGTAATGTAACTGTATTTCATTTCAACACTTTACGAAACTGCACCAAAATCTAGCCAAATCCCAGAAACAGTGGAGTCACAGCTCACGGACTATCTAAGAGTAGTACATATAACAATCTGAAAGAAATAATACATTTGTTTTCTGAAGTACTAGAAACAGAAATAAAGGAAAGTGGAAGAGGACGCCAAGGCCTACGGATGCCTGCAGGAATACCTCAGTGTCTCCGAGTGGACTAAAGGAAGCTGCCTAACTCAATATCCAGTGGGTCCTGTAACGAGATTTGCACAACAAAAATTATGCAGGTGTAGTATCAGTACAACCGACCCCATGTACTGAGTAAGTGCCGAGCTTAACCTCGGCGAAGTAGTGACGAGGCTAGGACACGACAAATAATATCACATGTGCAGTTTAAATAAAATATAACAACAAATAACAACAATAAATAGACAGTTAGTACAATAACGGGGAAACATGCTGGGGAAAAGGGGTAGCAAATACTGAAATGACAGAACGAGACAGCAGTTCAAATATAAATAACAACAACGAGGATTAACACCACAAAATATACAAGTGAAAAGAAACGACATAGCATGTCCCCTCGTGCTAAAGTATCATAAACACGGCACGGAATGTTCCCTCGTACATAACACATCACAATCAAGGCACGGAATGTCCCCTCGTGCATAAATATCATCAACACGGCACGGAATGTCCCCCCGTGCATAAATAACATAAACATGGCACGGAATGTCCCCTCGTGCATATATAACATAAACATGGCACGGAATGTCCCCTCGTGTATAAACAAAATAAACATGGCACGGAATGTCCCCTCGTGCATAAACAAAATAAACATGCACGGAATGTCCCCTCGTGCATAAACAAAATAAACATGGCACAGATTGTCCCCTCGTGCATAAACAAAATAAACAACAGTTTGGTAAGAAAATCAACACTAAGAAACTACAAATGCAAAGAAATAATCAACAGTAATCATACCGTCCCGGCAAGGGACACAGCTATAACCAATCCTACACAAGTGTATAATTTAACAAAATATCCCTCAACCGCTCAAGTACTCAACAGTGTTCACAACCAAGAGTTTCCCTCAAACGAATAACTACCAAATTGATATTAAATCCGTAACACAATAAACCTCAATGAAAATCACATAATTGCTCATATTCGACTCACGGACATGCTTGACCACAACATATAGGTACTCGTCACCTCACCTATACATTGGACATGGATTAACACGTAGCAAATAACACTTAACACCTATTCCCTCAAGCTAAGGTTAGGCCAAACACTTACCTTGATGCCACGAACACAATTCAAGCCTCGACTACCGCTTTACCTCTAGATTCCACCACCAACTCGCTCGTATCTAGCCACAAGTTACATAATTATATCAATAAATGCTAAATGAATCAATTCTAATGCATGGAAATGAGTTTTCTAAAGTTTTCTCCAAAAAGTCAAAAATCAAACCCGGGCTTGCTCGGTCCAAACCTGAAATTCGAACCAAAACCCGATTACCCATTCACCCCCGAGCCCGGATATATAAATGGTTTTGGAATCCGACCTCAATTTAAGGTCTAAATCCCCAAATTTCAATATTCTTAGGTTTTACCCAAAATTCCCAATTCCACCATGAAAACACCAGATTCTTGGATGAAATCTTGTAAAAACAAGTTAAGGAGTAAAGAAAATGAGATAGAAATCACTTACTAATATTTTGGAGAAGAAAGTGTGCTTGGAAAATCGCGTCTTATGTTTTTAGGGTTTTGAAAAATGAAAAATAACTGAAAATCCCGTTTAAATATAGCCCCCTCAGGCCCCCACCGCGGACCGCACAAAAGGGTAGTGCGGCCGCAAAGGCCCTTTAGCGGACCGCACAAAGACGGCCGCGATGGCCCTTCCGTGGACCGCACAAAACCACTCGCGGACCTCGTTGGGGGATTCAGAGGTCTGCACTTCTGTGACCTGCATCAGCTATGTTTTAAGCCTAAAAACATCCCGGGACCTACCCGAAACTCACCCGAGCCCTCGAAACTTCAAACTAAATGTGCACACAACCTTGAAAACATCCTACGGACTTATTTGTGTAGTCAAATCACCAAAATAACATGATAAACATCGAATTAAAGCTCAAGATCAATTAAATTTCTCAAAACTTCTTTAAACATCAATTATTTTGCATTTTATGTTCGAATCACGTCAAATGGATTCCGTTTCTTACCAAACTTTACATACAACACATATAAATCATACCGAACCTGTACGGGGCTCCGGAACCATAATACGGGCCCGATACCACAGGTTTCACATAACGTTTCACTTTCAAAAACCTTTATAATTTTCAGAAAATAATTTCTTTTAAAAGTTCATTTCTCGGAATTCGATTCCAAGAATACGCCCAAGTCCCATATTTTCCTACGGACCTTCGGGACCGTCAAATCACGGGTCCGGGTCCGTTTACCAAAAATGTTGACCATAGTCAACTTTATTCAAATTTCCAATACAAAATCATCATTTTTATCAGTTTTCCACATAACAGCTTCCTGGCTACATGCCCGGACTGCGCACGCAAATCGAGGTGAGATATCAGGAGGTTTTCATGACCTTAGAACACAGAATTAGCTAGGAATACATGGGATGACCTTTTGGGTCATCACAATCTCCACCTCTAAAACAAACCTTCGTCCTCGAATGGACATAGAAAGGTTCCTGAATTGGGAAAAAGATGGGGATATCGGCTCTGCATATCGTACTCGGACTCCCAGGTAGCTGCCTCAATAGGCTGACCTATCCACTGAACACGGACCAAAGGATAACTCTTCGATCTCAACTGACGAACCTGTCGGCCTAATATGGCTACCGTCTCCTCCTCATAAGTCAAATCCTTGTCCAACTGGACACTGCTAAAGTAAAGTACATGAGAGGGATCGGCAATATACTTCTGAAGCATAGATACATGAAACACCGGATGCACGGCTGATAAACTCGGTGGCAAGGCAAGTCTGTAGGCCACCTCTCCAACCTTATCAAGAATCTCAAAGGGACTAATGTACCTAGGGCTCAACTTTCCCTTCTTCCCGAACCTCCTCACGCCCTTCATAGGCGACATCCGAAGCAATTCCTGATCTCCTACCATGAATGCCAAATCACAAACTCTGCAGTCTACGTAACTCTTCTATCTGGACTGAGCTGTATGAAGTCTATCCTGAACGATCTTCACCTTATCCAAGGCATCATGAACTAACTCTGAACCCAACAACCTAGCCTCTCACGGCTCGAACCACCCAACTGGCGACCGACACCGCCTACCATACAATGCCTCATAAAGAGCCATCTGAATGCTCGACTGATTGTTGTTGTTGTAGGCAAACTCAGCTAGAGGCAAAACCTAGTCCCATGAACCTCCAAAGTCAATGAAACATGCCCGCAACATGTCCTCCAAGATTTGAATAGAACGCTAGGAATGTCCGTCCGTCTGAGGATGAAACGTTGTGCTCAACTCAACTCATGTGCCCAACTCACGCTGAAATACTCTCCAAATATGGGAGGTAAACTGAGTACCTCGGTCAGAAATAATGGACACGGTCACACTATGCAGGCGAACAATATCCCTGATGTAGATCTTTGCCAACTTCTCCGAAGAATACGAAACTGATACAGGAACGAAGTGTGTTGACTTGGTCAGCCTATCCACAATGACCCACACCGCATCAAACATCCTCTAAGTCCGTGGAAGTCCAACTACAAAATCTATAGTGATACGTTCCCACTTCCACTCGGGAATCTCAATCTGCTGCATCAAACCACCGGGTCTCTGGTGCTCGTACTTAACCTACTGATAGTTCAGGCACCGAGCTACATATGCCACAATATCTTTCTTCATCCTTCGCCACCAATAATGTTGCCGCAAATCCTGGTACATCTTTGCGGCGCCCGGATGAATGGAATACCGAGAACTATGGGCCTCCTCCAATATCAGCTCACGAATACCATCAACATCAGGCACACAAATACCTACATGCATTCTCAAGACTCCATCATCATCAACTGTAACCTTCTTGGCACCTCCGTGCGAACTATATCCCTAAGGACACATAAATACAGTCATCATACTGCCGGTCCCGAATGCGGTCAATCAATGAAGAACGGGCTACAGTATAAGTCAAAACACTATCAGTCTCTAAAACATCCAATCTCATGAACCGATTGGCTAAAGCCTGAACATCTAAAGCAAGTGGTCGCTCCCCGACCGGTATATAAGCAAGACTACCCATACTGGCTGACTTCCGGCTTAAAGCATCGGCCACCACATTGGCCTTCCCCGGATAATATAAAATGGTAATGTCATAATCTTTCAACAGCTCTAACCATCTTCTCTGCCTCATATTCAACTCTTTCTGCTTGAACAGATACTGCAAACTCTTATGATCTAGGAACACCTCACATGACACCCCATACAGATAATGCCTCCAAATCTTCAACGCATGGACAATGGCTGCTAACTCTAAATCGTGAACTGGAAAGTTCTTCTCATGAACCTTCAACTGACATGAAACATAAGCTATAACCTTGCCATCCTGCATCAACATTGCACCAAGTCCAACCCGCGAAGCATCACAATACACGGTATATGGCCCTGAACCTGTGGATAAAACCAATACCGATGTCGTGGTCACGGCTGTCTTGAGTTTCAGAAAGCTCACCTCACACTCGTCTGACCACCTAAACTGGGCACCCTTCTGAGTCAACCTGGTCATCGAGGCTGCGATAGATGAAAAGCCCTCCACAAAGCGGCGATAATAACCTGTTAAGCCCAAGAAACTCCGAATCTCTGTAGCTGAGGTGGGTCTAGGCCCATCTCTGACTTCTGAAATCTTCTTAGGATCCACCTAAATACCCAATGGCGACTCCACATGACCCATAAATGCAACCGAACTCAACCAGAACTCACACTTCGAAAATTTGGCATACAACTGACTGTCCTTCAGAGTCTGGAGGACGACTCGAAGGTGCTGCTCATGCTCCCCCCGGCTGCAGGAGTAAATCAAAATATCATCAATGAAGACTATAACAAACGAATCCAAATAGGGTCCGAACACTTGGTTCATCAAATCCATAAAAGTAGCTGGGGCATTTGTCATACTAAGTGCGAAAGGCTATCTTAGGGACATCAGACGCCCTAATCCTCAACTGATGGTAGCCAGATCTCAAGTCAATCTTGGAAAACAATGTGGCACCCTGAAGTTGGTCGAATAAATCATCAATCCTCGACAAGGGATACTTATTCTTGATAGTAAGCTTGTTCAACTGTCGGTAGTCAATGTACATTCTAATTGTGCCATCTTTCTTCTTAACAAACAACACGGGCGCACCCCAAGGATAAACACTAGGCCTAATAAAGCCTCTGGCTAGCAAATCTTGTAATCGATCCTTTAACTCCGGCGGGGCTATACGATATGGCGGGGTATAAATAGGCTGAGTGTCTGGAGCCAAAACAATGCAAAAGTGTGGGTGGAATACCCAGCAGGTCGGTAAGGAATACCTCTGGAAACTCACGAACAATGGGCACATACTCCATAGAAGGAACCTCGGCACTAGAATCACGAACATAGGCCTAATAGGCCAAACAACACTTCTCGACCATGCGTCGAGCCTTCATATATGAATTAACTCTACCGGAAGAATGACTAGGAGTCCCCCTCCACTCCAATCAGGGTACTCCCGGTAAGGCCAAGGTCACAGTCTTGGCATGACAGTCCAGAATAGCATGATAGGGAGATAACCAATCCATCACCAAAATGACATCGAAACCAACCATATCCAGAAGTAAAAGATCTACACAGATCTCAAGACCACCAATAACCACTAAGAATGAACGGTAAACTCGATCTACCACAATAGAATCACCCATCGGTATAGATACATATATAAGAGTACTAAGGGAATCACGGGGCATAATCAGACAAGGAGAAAAACATGAGGACACGTAGGAAAATGTAGATCCCGGATCAAACAAAACTAAAGCATCTCGGCAGCAAACTTAAACCATACTTGTAATGACTGCATCATAGGCCTCCACCTCAGGTCTGGCGGGAATGGCATAGCATCGGGGCTTAGCCCCACGAATCTGAACATCCGTGGGTCGACCTACTACGGCCTGACCTCTACCCTTCATAGTCTGTCCTCCACCTCTAACTGTCTGGCCTCCACCTCTGGCACCTCGACCTCCACCCCTAGCTAGCTGAGGGGGCGGGGGTGCACTTGGTGCGGGAATCATAGCACGGGAACCCTGATGCTGAGAACCACTAGAAGCTCGGGGGAAAAACCTGGAAATATGCCCTAGAACACCACAAGTGAAACAAGATCTCGGCTGCTGAGACTGCTGGCCCTGAAACTGTCCCTGACAACCAGAATAGCCACTCTGAAAGCTCTAAAGCGGCGGTGCACTGATAAGAGCTGATGGTGCACGGCGGGATACTTGAAGTGCCGACTGGAATGGTCTAGGAGGTTGACCTCTGCTAAAGGAATCTCTGCCTCCACATGAGGCACCATTGAATCGACCGAAATGGCGAGGTCTCTTGTCAGACCCCTGACCACTGCCCTGTGATAAAACTATCTCAATCCACCTGGCCACATTGGCATCCTCCTGAAATGACATATCAGTACCTGTCTCTCTGGCTATCTGAAGTCTAATCGTTTGAGCTAGTCCCTCAATAAACCTCCTCACTCTCTCTCTATCAGTGGGGAGTATCATAATAGCATGTCTAGCCAAAGTGATAAACCTGGTCTCGTACTATGTAATTGTCATAGAGCCCTGCTGGAGACGCTCAAACTGCCTCTGAAGATCCTCTCTCTGGGTAACTTGTAGAAACTTCTACAAGAACAACTCGGAGAACTGAGCCCAAGACAACGGCGAAGATCCAACTGGCCTGGTCAAGCAAAAATACCTCCACCAAGTATTGGCGGTACCAAAAAGACGGAATGTAATTGACCCCATTGGTCTCTACGATCTCCATGTTCCGAAGAACCTCATAGCAACTGTCTAGGTAATCCTGGGGATCCTCCGATGGTGCACCAGGGAAAGTAGTAGGAAATAACTTGGTGAACCGATCCAATCTCCACAATGCATCGGCAGACATAGCTGCTACCTCAACTGTCTGTGCCACAATACCCGGCTGAGCTACTCCAGTTGTCTGAGGTGTTGGAGTCTGGAACTGAGTAGCTAACTGCTCTGGTGTGCGGGTGGTAGGAGTCTGGGGCCCTCCCCTAGCCTGAGAGACGGCTGGTGCTGTAGGAAGTAAACCAGCCTGAGCCACGCACTCCATAAGGACCACTATATGGACCAGAGCGTCCTGAAGTACCAGGGTGGCAATGAACCCCTCTGGGATCTGAGATGGTCCGACGGGAACCGTCTGAGCAGGAACCTCACCGGCAAAATCTACATGTGGGTCCTCTACTGGGGCTGCTGCTCTGGGCTGAGCCCTGCCCCTACATCGGCCTCTAGCATACCCTCGGCCTCGTCTTCAGCCCCTCATAGGAGCTGCAACTAGAGGATTGGCCTGCTGATTGGTAGATGAGGAAGCACGCGTTCTCGCCATCTACGAGATAATGGAATAGAAGCTCAATTAGCATTTAGAATTCAAATCGCACGATAGAGAAGAAGATATGTGAAATTATTCCTAACTTTGCAGCCTCTAGGGGATAAGTACAGACGTCTCGATACCGATCCCTCAGACTCTACCAAGTTTGTCCGTGAATTATGAGACCTAGTCAACCTAGTGCTCTGATACCAACTTGTCACGACCCGAAATTCCCACCGCCGGGACCATGTTGGCGTCTAACGTTGAACCCGCTAGATAAGCCAACGTGATTATTCATTTTACATTATTCCTTAACTATTATTCATGAATAGATAAATAACCAGATTTACAAGAGTTAAATTTAAAGGACACAACGTAATGTAACTGTATTTCATTTCAATACTTTACGAAACTGCACCAAAATCTGGCCAAATCCCATAAACAGTGGAGTCACAGCTCACGGACTATCTAAGAGTAGTACATATAAAAGTCTGAAAGAAATAATACATTTGTTTTTTGAAGTACTAGAAACAGAAATAAAGGAAAGTGGAAAGGGACGCCAAGGCCTGCGGATGCCTGCAGGAATACCTCAGTGTCTCCGAGTGGACTGACGGAAATCGCCAAACTCAATATCCATTGGGTCCTGTACCGAGATCTGCACAACAAAAAGTGTGCATATGTAGTATCAGTTCAACCGACCCCATGTACTGAGTAAGTGCCGAGCCTAACCTCGGCGAAGTAGTGACGAGGCTAGGATACGAAAAATAATATCACCTGTGCAGTTTAAATAAAATATAACAAGAAATACACAGTTAGTACAATAACGGGGAAACATGCTGAGGAAAAGGGGTAGACAATACTGAAATGACAGAACGAGACAGTAGTTCAAATATCAAAAATAACAACGAGGATTAACAACACAAAATAAACAAGTAAAAAGAAAAGACACGGCATGTCGCCTCGTGCTAAAGTATCATAAACACGGCACGGAATGTCCCCTCGTGCATAAATATCATCAACATGTCACGGAATGTCCCCTCGTGCATAAATAATCATAAACACGGCACGAAATGTCCCCTCGTGCATAATAAATAACATAAACATGGTACGGAATGTCCCCTCGTGCATAAATAACATAAACATGGCACGAATGTCCCCTCGTGCATAAACAAAACAAACATGGAACAGAATGTCCCCTCGTGCATAAACAAAATAAATATGGCACGGAATGTCCCCTCGTGCATAAACAAAATAAACGTGGCACGGAATGTCCCCTCGTGCATAAACAAAATAAACATCGCACGGAATGTCCCCTCGTGCATAAACAAAATAAACAACAGTTTTGTAAGAAAATCAACATAAGAAACTATAAATGCAAAGAAATAATCAACAGTAATAATATCGTCCCGGCAAGGGACACATCTATAACCAATCCTACACAAGTGTATAATTAACAAAATATCCCTCAACCGCTCAAGTAGTCAACAATGTTCACAACCAAGAGTTTCCCTCAAATGAATAACTGCCAAATCGATATTAAATACATAACACAATAAACCTCAATGAAAATCACATAATTGCTCATATTCGACTCACGGGCATGCTTGACCACAACATATAGGTAGAAGTCACCTCACCTATACATTGGACATGGAAAAACACGTAGTAAATAAGACTCAACACCTATTCCCTCAAGCTAAGGTTAGGCCAAACACTTACCTTGATGCCACGAACACAATTCAAGCCTCAACTACCGCTTTACCTCTTGACTCCACCACCAACTCGCTCGTATCTAGCCACAAGTTACTTAATTATATCAATAAATGCTAAATGAATCAATTCTAATGCTTGAAATGAGTTTTCTAAAGTTTTTCCCAAAAATTCAAAAATCGAACCTGGGCCCGCTCGGTCCAAACCCGAAATTCGGACCAAAACCCGATTACCCATTCACCCCCAAGCCCGGATATATAAATAGTTTTGGAATCCGACCTCAATTTGAGGTCTAAATCCCCAAATTTCAATATTCTTAGTTTTACCCAAAATTCCCAATTCCACCATGAAAACCCTAGATTATAGGATGAAACCTTGTAAAAAGAAGTTAAGGAGTAAAGAAAATGAGTTAGAAATAACTTACTAATGTTTTGGAGAAGAAAGTGTGTTTGGAAAGTCGCCTCTTATGTTTTTAGGATTTTGAAAAATGAAAAATAACTGAAAATCTCGTTTCAATTTACCCCCATCAGGCCCCCACCGCAGACCGCACAAAAGGGGATTGCGGCCGCAAAGGCCCTTCCGCGGGCCGCACAAAGACGACCGCGGCCGCAAAGGCCCTTCCGCTGACCACAAAAAAATGACCGCGGCCGTGATGGCCCTCCGGGGTCTGCACAAAAACGATCGCGGACCTCGCTGGTAGATTCAGAGGTCTGCACTTCTGTGACCTGCATCAGCTATATTTTAAGCCTAAAAACATCTCGGGACCTACCCGAAACTCACCCGAGCCTTGGGAACTTCAAACCAAATGTCCACACAACCTTAAAAATATGCTACAGACTTATTCGTGTAGTCAAATCACCAAAATAACATCATAAACTTCGAATTAAACCTCAAGATCAATGAAATTGTGTCAAAACTTCTTTAAACATCAATTTTTTTGCATTTTAGGTCTGAATCACGTCAAATGGATTTCGTTTAGTATAAATCATATCGAAACTACACCGGGCTCCGGAACCATAATACACGCTCATATACCACAGGTTTCACATAATATTTCACTTTCAAAAACTTTATATTTTTCAGAAAATAATTTCTTTTAATAATTCAGGACTTGGGACCTCGGAATTCGATTCCGGGCATACGCCCAAGTCCCATATTTTCCTACGGACCATCCGGGACCGTCAAATCACGTGTCCGGGTCAGTTTACCAAAAATATAGACCAAAGTCAACTTTATTCAAATTTCCAATACAAAATCATCATTTTTATTAGTTTTCCACATAACGGCTTCCCGGCTACACGCCAGGGCTGTGAACGTAAATCGAGGTGAGATATCAGGAGGTTTTCATGACCTCAGAACACAGAATTAGCTAGGAATACATGGGATGACCTTTTGGGTCATCACACATCTAGTTGTTGCTCAGGCCACAATTCCATATGGTCATCCATATGCCCAGTTATTTGTGTGTTTTCACCTAAATCGTAAAAACCTCTTGGCTTAAGTTTGACAATAATTTGCCACTCCTATGCCATTGGATGATGAACGTAAAACACATGTTGTGCTTGATAAGCGAAGATGAAAGGTTCATTTGATAATTGATGCCTTGTGTAAAGTAGATGATTAAAATTCACAAGTGTAAATCCATAATCATCTTTCTCGATAAGCCCCTTGTTATTTTCCACCCATTGACAGCCAAACAATACAAATTTGAACTTCTTGGAATAATATAACTCAATTATGCTTGTCAGGACCCCATAAAAATAGATTTCTGCCAATATGGAATTTTTATCTTTTGCGCTTGCATAACTTTGAGTTGTAGCCTTAACCATAATTCCACTATTTTGAGTTTACACTGGGCATCATGGCACTTTGTAAGTATCTAATCCTGTTACTTATATATCCAGTCATCCTTTTTGCTTGCTTTGATGGACCTATAGCTAAATATTGAATTTCTTCAGATATTTGCTCACCAGCCATATGTAACTTCTCAACCTGACAATTAAAATTAAAGATATGATTGAAAAGAGATATCATTACAAATCTAATAATATATTTGGAAAAAAATTAGTCGGTTCATAATTACGTGTTTTCTAAACCATATAGGAAATTTTTCATTGTGAATCTGATCCATTTGATGTCTGGATAGACGAGGATTGCCCTTCTTGATTTTTTTTATATGCTCATTACCATAAGTAAACCACGTAGAACTTAATAAAAAACTTCAAATATTATTACTTATTAAATTAATTATAAAATATAAATAATTATTTAATACTTACTCGCGATATGGAGTTGTAGAGGCAGAATTAAATAAAACATATCGGTGTGCTTGGGCATGGGTAAAGTCATCAAGCCTAAACCCTATCTTTTTACTTGATCGACGACCCTCTTGGTTAGCTGCTTCATTAGATGGAGCATAATTTATTAAAGGCCTACTCAACTTTGTATCCACATCATGTAGATATCTTGAGCAGAACGTCATGCACTCTTCTATTCAATATCCTTCTGCAATTGAACCTTCTGGAAAACTTTTATTCCTTACATAGTTTTTAAGAGTAAGCAAGTATCTATAATAGAAAATTTTCATAATAGTTAATTAAAATTCTTTACAAGTACTATGAAATAGAGCAACAAAATAGTACCTTTCGAATGACCACACTGAACGATACTGTGAGGGTCCATCAATCATTGCATCTTCAGCTAAATGGATGACTAGATGTTCCATAATATCGAAAAAGGATGGAGGAAATATTCTCTCCAAATGACAAAGGGTTATTGTAACTCGATCTTTGAGCTTTTCTAACTCACCTGCGCTCATAGTTGTTGAACAAATGCCCCTAAAAAAGTTACTTAAGTCGATCAATGGCTTCAGGACGTTCATCGGGAGGAGATCTCGCAAGGAAAAGGAAGGAGTTGTTGCATCAAAATATGGCAGTCATGACTCTTTAACCCATGCATAGTGTGTTGCTTAATATTAACACAACGTGAGATATTTGAAGCATATCCATCTGGTACTTTCACATCTCTTAAAACTTGTAAGAGCATTTCTTTTTGCGCATTACTCAATGTGAAACATGCTGGAGAGAGATAATATTTGCCATTAGCTCTTTGTTTAGGGTGAAAAGCCTTTTGAATCCCCATCTCTTGTAAATCCAAACGAGAATTTAAATTGTCTTTTCCTTTACCATCAATATTTAGTAATGTCCAAAAGATATTGTCAAATACATTCTTTTCAATATGCATTGTGTCAAGATTATGACGAATCATATTGTCTTTCAAGTAGTCTAACTCAAAAAATATGCTCTTTTTCTTTCACAAATTTTGCAATACGGCATCATCAACATGATCAATATCATTCCATTTTTCTTTTATTAGATTTGGTCGATGGACCTTTTCCAAAATTATTTTTAACACCTTTCAATTGCTCAAGAACCTCAATACTTGACAACCGTTTAGGTGCTACCTCCAACTCCTTAAAATCATTAAATGTAACTTTATCTTTTCGAAACTTGTGCCCATGGGGTAAGCATCGCCTATGTGACATGAAGCAATATTTTCGCCCATTTCTCAATCTCAAAAATTTAGTTTTCATAAGGCAACATGGACAAGCATATCTAGTTTTCACACCATATCCTGATAAGTTACCTAGTGCTGGAAAATCATTGATTGTCCAAAGCAATGAAGCACGCATTTGAAATATATGGTTGTTTGATACATCATAAGTATCAACCAACCCACAATTCTTTTAACTCGTCAACTAAGGGTCGAAGATAGACATCAATATCATTGCCAGGTGCATGAGGACCATCAATAATTATTGACAATATCATATATGGTTGCTTCATGCATAACCATGGTGGCAAGTTACATGGAACCAAGACAACCGGCCATGTGTTATGTGAGATAGACATAGACTTGAAAAGATTAAAGCCATCTGATGCCAGCCCAAGTCTAACATTCCTAGGATCTTGAGAAAAACTTGGATGCAATTCATCAAAAACGTTTCAAGCAATACTATCAGCAGGGTGCCGCATTACCCCATCTCTAGTGCGACCTTCAGCATGCCATCTCATTTGAGTAGATATTTTAGATGACATGAATAACCTTTGAAGCCTTGATATCAATGGAATGTATCTAAACACCTTTGATGGAATTTTTGAGGTTTCGATACTACTACTTGATTCACCTTTAAATTGTTTATACCTTGGAGTTTTGCAAAACGTACATTCTGTTCTATCTTTTATCTCATTCCAATAGATCATACAATCATTTGGACATGCATGTATTTTTTTTATATTCAAGTCCTAAATCTTTAATAATTTTCTTGGCATCATTAAAGGACTTGGGTAATATTTCACCTTCAGGAAACACATCTTTTAGCAACTCTAGCAACATGGAAAATGAATTGTTAGTCCACTCATTGAGACACTTTAGATGCAATAGACGAACAAGAAAAGAAAGTAGTCAATATTTGCTTCCAGGGTATAATTCACACTCAGTCTCTTTTAGCAAGTTAAAAAATGTTTCAGTCTTCTTATCAAACCCCTTCCTATGTTGATTTGACCCGCCAAATCCATCACTACTAGTGTCCATATCAACAAAGTCACTAGTAGGAGGAACTCCAAAAGCATCATGTACCAAGGCTTGTATTTCATCACCTTTATCTGACTGATTAGGAGGCATTGGTGAATATGATATATCACCATTAAAAATCCAAGCAGTGTAACTAGTTAAAAACCCATCAATCACTATTTGTTCGACAATCAAATCTTTTGACACAAATTTCATATTACGACACTTTCAACAAGGACACAAGATTTCAGATGCATTAGGCCTATCCAATGACACAAACTGAATAAACTCTTGGCTCCGATCTCATATAAAAGATCGTTCCTATTCAATATGTTTATCCAACTCTTATCCATTAAGAATATAACTTATACATATAGCATCAAAGAATCAACTTCAGTAATTCTCCTTGAACTTAATCTAGTGTGAATATATTTTACACCATCAGTAGATACACTTAGAACTTCATATAAGATTTACGACATTGCAAAGAGTTTTTACAGAAAGTTCAAATATACTCTGCAAATAAACTTAAAAGAGCCTAAATAACAAGAAAGTATAAAATCTACTACGCACTTCAAAACACAAAATACTTTCTTTTAGCTATCACAATGCAAAGAATAAGATATACATAGTATTAAATTAAACAGAAAATATATTAGAACCTGCAAAAGCTCCAAGAAATTTTAACTAGATAAAATCTTAACACTTTTTTGCCAAGTTTATTACAAACTTTAGCACTTCTATAAAACACGCAGCACGACATAGACAAGTTTCAATCAGTAAATTCAATGAACCCTTTATTTTGGAAAATGTTACAATTTGACTAAGCAGTTTGAATTCATGATTAAAGGAAGAAGGGAAAAAAGGAAGAAATAAATATTATTCTTACTAAATGAATTTTATTCCTCAAAATTTACATAGTATTAAATTAAACAGAAGAAATATACGAACCTGCAAAAGCTTCACCAAGAGTCTGAACCGTATATCAATGTTCTTCCAATAGGTTGCCTCTCTTTCCCCGTTTTCTTAAATTTCCAATTAAATTGACAAAGTGTAATGCAAAATTAGGTTGTTTGAAGAATTCTAACTAATAAAGGAAACTGTAATTTTAGAATTAGGAGGAGGGAAGCCAAAAGTTCTTACCGCCAAAATCTTTTCCTTTTAAATCTCCCATACTCTTCATACATAGCTTTTACCGGACCACAATTTGTAGAGAAGGAATATATTACGGAGATAGATTTCAAATTTGTCTAAAATTAGAATGGGTTTGCTAAAAAATTGAGCCAATTTGAGAATCCCCACATCTTAGGTTTTCTGCCGTTTTGGGGTTTTACCATTTCCCGACTTATAAATTGTTTTAGTTTTGTTTACTTTATTTTTAAAATTCAACTTTTAACAAGTACTAGTAATATTATTGACTAGATGTAATATTTTAATTTTTCAATTTACAAAATAATATAATAATGAGAACAATAGAAAGTACATTAAAAGTTTAAAAGTTTAAAAAGATAAAACAAAACTCATAAAAAATAAAATATCTAACATGTTTTTGTAAGTATAAATAATGCAATGGTGTTGAAATTATTGTGAGATACAAATCAAATATAATATCTTAACTTTTAAATAAATAATAAATATTTTAATAATATTATCAACTATACACAATTACCTTTCTAAAAGTAAATAATAATCAATAAATTATACTATAGTAATTTAAAATTTTACTCCTACATAAATAAATAGTAAATACATAATTACTTTCAAATTATAAAATAATAAAAGTCTAATAGTTATAGAGACACAAAACTAAGAAATGGAGACCAATTGTAAGTGAAGATATATAATGACTAATAATATGACATTTAAAATAAAAGTCACAATCTTTTTGATATTTTGTATCAAATGTTATCGTTTTTATGACATTTGATACAAAATGTCATTGTTTTTACGACATTTTGTATCAAAAATGTCATTATTTTTTGTCAAAAATGTCGTTATTTTTACGATATTTTGTCATAAATGTCGAGAAATTCAATTTTTTTGATATTTATTTTAAATGTCACAAAATAAATGTCGTCGTATCATTACTTTCTTGTAGTGAATACAACCTAACTAAGGACATAAAATGACTTAATGCATGAAACTGGTCCTTCGTTATGTTGTTCCTTGTTCTTGAAGCCTCGAGGTGTACTGACCCGGTCTGTCGTTACGAGAAAACCTTCATCATAATTGTTGTTATTGACTTATTATAGATTGTTTATTCTATTATTAATGTGTTAGAGTTGATAGGCTTGGAATCGGAATAATTAAATGAGAATTCAGACACTTAGTCCTTAAAGAATAGCCTTAAAATGGGAAAAGTCAACTAAGAGTTGACTTATTGGTAAACGACCTCGGAATGCGGATTTTATTACTCGGATAGCTTCGTTAGGTGATTTGGGACTTAGGAGTGTGTTCAGAATAATTTTGTGATGTCCGGTGTAGAATTAGGCTTGAACTGGTAAAGTTAGTTTTTGGCAATTCCGGTCGGCAGTGGAAAATAGGCTATCGGGGTCGGAATGGAATTCCGATAGTTGGAACAAGTTTGTAATATCTTTTTGGACTTGTCTGCAAAATTTCAGGTCAATGATTTGGATAGTTTCGGCACCATTGGTGAATTTTAGAAATCTCAAAGTTCTTAGGCTTGAATCCGATGTAAATTTGGTGTTTTGATGTTAGTTTTGGTATTTTGAGAGTGAAATTAAGTTTGAATGATGTTATGGGATATGTTGGTAAGTTTGGTTGGGGTCCGGAGGGACTCGGGATTGATTTCGGGTGGTTAACGGGCATTTTTGGACTTGAAAACATTGTTGGTTTCTGGTTTTTGTGCAGCAGGTTTTTCTTCTCTGCGATCGCGTAGGGAGAGTCGCGATCGCGTAGTTCAATCGTGAGGGGAAGCATTTTTGTTCTCTGCGATCAAGTAAAGGCGTCCGCGATCGCAGAGGTCGAGCAGGTCCGGCATTGCGATCGCGTGAGGGGATGCGCAATCGCGTAGGGATAAGGCAGGCACGTGGGGGCGAGGTCGAATAGTCTTCGCGATCGCGTGAAGGGGGCTTCGATCGTGTGGGGGTTAAAAAAATTGTACTCCGCGATCGCGACAGGGAGTCCGCGATCGCGGTGAAGAAATAACTGGGTAGTTAAATAATAAACCCTCCGCGACTTAAACCCTCTTTTACACCATTGTTGAGCGGAGGAGAGCTTTTTGGGCGATTTTTGAAGGAGAAAATCATTGGGTATCNAAAACAGTAGAAAAATAGGATTTTGGGGCATGAGATTATGAGACCTTCAAGGGTCGATTTGGGGGGTCAAACGGACTCCGATTTCGGTGTTTATTTATATGTACGGACTCGTGAGAAGAAGAAGAACACTTTTCTGTAAAAAAATTTGATTTTCGAGACGCGGGACCAGGGGTCGGGTTTTGACCGGTTTCGGAATTTTGAGTTAAATTCGATATTTTTCAATTGGAATTTATTCCTTAAGCATATGTTGATGGTAAAAATCTGAATTTGGTAGATTTGGAGCCTTCAGAGGTTGATTCGAGAGGCAAGAGCATTGCGGAATAGTTTTCGGGCTAGTTTGAGGTAAGTAATGTCTTTAAATCCTGTCCTGAGGGTATGAAACCCCGGACTATGCACCCTTTCACGGGTTTTGAAAGAAAAAGGTGGAAACTTTGGAACCTGTTTCCTAATTGGGCGACTATTGAGTTGTGAAACCAATTTTTAAGCCTTTGCTTAATTAGTATTTATACATTATGATATGTTTGGGCTGTAAGCCGTGTTTGGGGCCTAGTGCCGACTTGTTTACCC
>ML250720.1:24847-45362 GCA_005239495.1 Nicotiana undulata
GCAGAGTGATTGTGAGGTTGCCTGATGGGCAGAGTGATTGTGAGGTTGCCTGATGGGCAGAGTGATTGTGAGGTTGCCTGATGGGCAGAGTGATTGTGAGGTTGCCTGATGGGCAGAGTGATTGTGAGGTTGCCTGATGGGTAGAGTGATTGTGAGGTTGCCTGATGGGCTGTTATTGAAAAATATTGTTACGAGAAATGATTATGGCCCGAGGGGCAGTTTTATGAAAGGCTTTACTTCGTTTTCAAACTGGTTTTACTGAGATATACTGATATTGCACTTGATTCAAAGGTTTTCTGAAAACTGATTTCGAACTCATTATTTGATGAATACTACGTGGTGACTTGGTGTGTTACTGGTTTTGTGGAATTGTGTATTTGTTCTGTGTGTTTATATTACTCAGACTGTGATTTATTTTCATTAATACTGAGTTGGCGTACTCATAAAGACTCCTTGTGCCTCTTTGCACAGATCCAGGTACTAGTTCGCAGTAGTAGCTGACGCAGTTTGGTAGCAGCATTTTCACGGGATTTCGAGGTAGCTGTCCAGCGTCCACAGCTTCTCCATTTCCCTTATTTATTTAGTCTTAGCATTTGATTCAGAGACGTATATTATAGTTTTAGCAGAGTTAGATTTATTTATTCTTAGATGCTCATGACTTTTGACTCTAGTTCTTGGGGGGTTGTTTAGAATATTATGGGGACGCTAAGCCTTAATTATATTATTTTGCTATGGTTGCATGTTTATTATTTAATTGTGAACTGTTATAATTGAATAAACGCGTATTAAGGCGATGGTAGGCTAGCCTAGTTCCACGATAGGCGCCATCACGGCCTGTTAGGATTTTGGTTCGTGACAGAAGGCCACTTGCCGACACACTTGAGAGGAAGCTTGATTACTTATGGAATGTGCAAGTGCCTTGTTTTTCCTTTGATTATGTTAATATTACCCAAATGATATCACTTGGATGATGCAAGCATATTTGGTACAAGGCAATTCCACATAAAGTAGATGCTGCACTATTTTCCTTGTTGCGTGTGTACAGTGGAACTGTTGTAGCAACTTTACAATTGTGGGGAGTTGACTTGGTACAGTCAGCTAGGGAACTGATGTCCACTTGTTCCCTCTGTGGCTTCTTTGACTCTGAATTACTGAAACATGTTCCCGACTTGAGACTTGTTGTTCTTGGGCACTTGAAGATATGGAACAGGTTCCCCATCTTGTTCTTATCAGTAAGTTTGTTAAATCATTAAAACACAAAAAGACACATAACCTATCAAATCCTATAGTGGTACCAGAGTCATGGTTCTCGTGTCTAAAATTTATTTACGAAATATTTTAAGATTATATTTGAAGAGGTCAAACCATAATACTTGTGTCTTGTGCAATAGTCAAATTGTTTGAATGTGTATGGATAAAAAATATGCCTCTTTTGTATATTACTCGTTTATTGTCAAATTTATCATAGTTGAATAAATGCTTTATTAGCTTCTGCATTACGTTTGACTATTGTGATCCTAACAAAATCAATATTTTCGATATTTTCCCTTCTAAAATATAATTGACAGTAATTAATCAACAAAAATAGTTTATTCAGAAAAAATGTTTCATCTCCAGAACATGCAAAATGCTTCGACATTTGCTTCAAATACTACCAGCTGGCAGAAGGTGCATATTCATAATTAATGTCATACATTGACAGATTCAACAAACAACAAAGTAATTAGTTCTTTGACATTTGATTTGGCATTTGTGTATCCATCCTCATCTTTGAAAAAAGTATGTGATATGCGTGCAAGATTTAAAGCTCGTTCGAGGACAAACATTGGTACTTCTATTTCCATAGGGCGGAGGAATTCCGTGTTTATGTCTTTCCATGCATTCGTGACTTCACTCTGGATCTCAATATATGCTTCTTGCTCTGAAGTTCCATGATCTTTCATGTAGCATTCAACAATTGAAGCTACATGTCCTCTTTGCTGTTCCTCCTACAATACATACATTTCAATATCTTCAACAAAAAAATCTAATTGATAATGAAATTGTACAACAATTTTTAATCATATACAACCTATACTGCATCTCACTTTTAAGCCAAACTGAAGAAATTTACAACATAAAATTTGTTTGTGTATTCAAATTTAGTTGCAAAATCCAATTGGCTAGTTATTACAACATTAAAGATGTTACAAAATATAGTGATCAGAAGAATTGCAATATTCTTCTTTAGGATTTTTTTTAATAAAGAAAGTTACTCATTTAACTCAAAAATGGATCCTTTAGAGGGTTCTCTCATCATAAGCATGCAGGATCAGCCAGACTCCCCACCAAAAAATAATACTAATATTTTCTACTTTTAAATGTTCCATCATTAAGCCAAGTATAGTTATTAGTACAACCGTCAAATCAGCTTGTAAGAAATTATTCGACAATGTGTTGTTGTTGACAATTAATTTATAAATTACTTAGTTTTGGTTTATTACGGTAAGAATATACCATAGGGATGACTAAAGAGCTCATTTAAGTGGTAACGAGAAGGCTAAATATTATATTGGGAATAAAATCGCGAATTAAAAATTTATTATTGTACTTACTTTATGGTCAACAATATTATCCATTAATCGGCAGATAGCTGATGATGCTCGAAAAATCAAAGGCTCACTTATCATCCATTCAAAAGTTTGTTTTGTTATAAATTCCTCCATACCAACCAAGGAAGTTGTTCCATCCATCAGTACGGTAGAGCTTACAAGTCCATTTTCCATATACTCCTCACGACTCGGAATGTAGCCACCATGCAACCATTCAGCTTCCTTAAAATAGGCTCTCACTAACTTTTTCATCTAACAAGGCAGCAAAGTAAAAGTAGATAATAAGTAGTATTATATACCATATAAAGTATATAGTTAGACAAATGCTTAAGGTAATTAAATCTGGAACATTAATTGAAAAGGTGGACGTGTTTAAGCATGTAATGGAGGGGAGCGGTTTCCCCTTAATTTTTTAATTCAGAATGTTTTCTCCTTTGCTAATATTTTCGGTTTTTTCCCTACAAATTATAAGTTTAACTGATCAATATGAGAGCAAGGACGTATTACCTCATATTTTGCATAGTAGATGCGGTCAGATTTATCTTCTTTGGTTAATGCTTCTTCCATTTCGTTGTAAACATCTAGAAGGGCTTGATAAAGAGGTGTCATGTATGGCGGTAATGAATCCAGGGCACTTATGTCCCATCTGTGCGTCAACATGCAGTTTGTATCAAATTAAAGTAACCATCTAGCTTTTACATACTACTTATTTCAGAGCAATAACAAGAAGTATGTAACACTATAGCTAGCCTCAGTAGTGTACCTCTGGATCGCATTCGTGAAAAGTACAAGTTCATCAAAGGTTGCGTAATTAGCATCGAATGTGTCATCAATTATGGAGTTCAATTTGATTATTTTTGTTAGCATTCTTCTCGCGCGACTATATCGAGGCTCAAAGTATATTCCCACCACCCAGAAGTGGACCTCCACCAACCTGTCTCTTGCATATGGAAATTTGCTTGACAAGTCTAAGTCCTTCCACCACCTATAATATAATATTATATATCGTCAAAGAATAAACGAATTACCGTATAAATAAAGATGATAATTAAGTTCAATGGATGTACCTTGTAAGCTCGCTAAGCTCTTCCTGGTACAACTTCTGCAATATGTTGAAATCCAACTTTGCAAATTTCAAAAGCAATTTATTGTACCCTTCAATATTTTCATATATGTCTATGTAGTTCCTTGCTCCCACCCTTGGTACAGTTTTGCGAATTGGTTGGTTTAACGCTTCGATAACTTGAGCTTTAAGACAGTTATTGCTCAAGTTTGAGACAGTGGACTCGAGATGAGTGGTGGTAAATGTGAGAGCTTCTTCAAGAATATCCTCCCCGTGAACTCTCATATGTGCTGCTTCGTACAAACTTAGTAATCCTTGGACATCATTCTTAAGAGTAGTTTCCTTGAATTTCCCGTCATGGTTTGTGAATTGCTCGAACATAGCTGGTGAAACATCAATCACGTTTATACTTTGACACAAGTTATGTTGGTTAAAATTCCAAAAGCACAGTTATAGCAAGGTTTTATTGAAGAATTAGTATATGCTCTTGCCGCAACTGCTAAAATAATTTACAGTCGACCCATGAAAATGTTAGTGTTTAGTTAGTGTTGATGAAGTTGGTATTGAGAAGAAGATGTTCTGCCTGGAAGAGGATACAAGTGTTTAAAAGCATTTTCTTGTCCGACTTAGTTTAATATTTTAAGGTATGTTTCGGAGGAAAACCAAATTTCACAATATAATAATATAAAACAATATTATATTAGTAGTCAAAGTTACCCGCTTGTACACTTGTATCTAGAGCCGTTAAAATCGATTTCACCTATGAGATCAACCCAATTCGGTCGTTATATAGGTGTGATTGGACTAAGATTTTTCTAACCCATTTAAAAGTGAGGCTTACAGGTCCCACTCAAGTTAGTTTGTCGGCCCTTGAGGCTAGGCCAGCCCGTAGGCCAAAAAGAATCTCAGTCAAATTTAATGTTGTTAGATAACTTACCAAAACTAGTCAAACACATATAAAATTGAAAAATTAAATAAATAAGGTTCTTTCTCTCAAAGAATCACATGTAAAAATCTTCTTCCATATTTTTAAGCGTGATTAGCAACATTAGATGCAAGACAAAAATGAAATTTCATGGATGAGGTAGCAAATAAGGTGATGAAATATAAAAAAAATATACAATATTCCAAAAATCTAAGCAAAAAAGAAACTTTTTCAATGGGTATAGTTGAAATTCATTAAAAAGATATAGATAAGTCAATATACAAATTTGATGAAGATTGGAGGTGATTTGGATTGGTTTTGTATCAAAAATCATAATTAAATCAAGTTCAAAAAATTCTTCTACGACACATGTATCACGCATGTATCTCACACACAAATATACATGTGATACACAATTGATACAAATATGCTACATATGTGATACACAAATGATACACAATGTGATACACACATCATTTTTTTTTCATGTTCAGTTTTTACTTCGAATTTGCAATTCAAACCACCTCAAAACTTCGCTAAATCACCCCAAAACTAATATTCAAGCTCCATAAGATGTACCTAATATATTCTAATAACATTCACTCAAAGAAAACAAAAACTTGACCTTTTTTTGCTACAAATAGCTAATTGGCTAATATTAGTAATATTTTATGAATTGGCCAATTTTTGTAATGAGCTACTTATAAATGGACATAGCTGATAATTTCCCTTTTTTGATTAATTTATCAAAAACGTTTATTACTAAAAGAATTTTTTCTTTTTAAAATAGTTTTTGAATTTGAAAAGGAGACTGTTTGTTTAAAAGGTGCCTATCCGAAAGTGGTTCAATTCAAACGTTTAAGGTGTTATAAATACCTGGTGCTTCTCCAAAACCAAAACAACACAAAAAAAATTCTCTATCTCTTCTTCTTCTCTTACTATTCACAAATCGCAATTTTTTTCTGGTCAGAAATATAAATTTGTTACTGAAACTTAATTTCCTTTAGCTTTGTAAAATCCAAAAAATTGCAGATTTGGTTCTGGTCGAAAATTGCAGAAATTTCCAGATTTGCGACCGAAACTACGAATTTTTAAATTTTTTAACTAATTTATTCTTAATATGTACGACTGTTTTGGCCGAAAAATTTAATTAAATATTAATTTTATTATTTAAATTTTCGACGGAATCAATATTTATTTTATTATTTAGATTTGCAACCGAATCAGTCAAAAATTTACTGACCAATATAGTTGCAAATCACTTAAATTCTAACGTGTTCTTTATTTTTCATTTTGCGATAATTATTTTCCGACCGACTTTTTTCGGTCAGTAATCCGTCGAAAAAAACTCGATTTCTGACAGATTTAACGGCCGGAAATTAGCCTTTTTCAGGACCATCTACTTTAAGGACTATTTTTATACCTTTCCTATAAAATCCTAGAGCAATTCTGCCACAGTTCGATAGGGACAAAGTAGGAGGTTTAAATTCCTTATAGATAGAGGCTACTCTATCAAAGCATATTAATATTTGTTTCCCCAAATTATTTATTCTAACATAAAATTTGTTACGATTATTCAGCAAAGGTACAAGATTATAATTTCGAGGAGAAAATGATAATATTCGGATGATCTATATGTTATGAATGAGAAAGGTTTGGCTAATAATTGGGAAGACAAGGTGGACCAAGGAGTTGAGGTGGATAATAGAGCAGAGGTTTAAAAAAGCCAAATTGCAGACTTGGTGACTATGTTGTGAACCATGGTTAGAGGATAGGGGTTAATTAGTGGAGTGGAGGACAAGAATCTGGTGGTTATAAAAATGACAGAGTCTTGGACGTATTAGCTAGGCTGAATATTATGAATACTCAGTACCCTTCTCACCCCAAATTCTTCTGATATCTCATCCCCTTCTTCTAGGTCTCATCCCCTTCTTTTTAATGTTCTATTGTTAGTTTTCCCTGTAGCTTCCGGTTCTTAATGAAAACAAGTTTTATTGTTGCCTTGAATCTCTAAGTTTATCAGCTTTTACTACATTGGTGCTTTCATTGACGTTCCAATGGTGGACACACGACTTAAGGTCTTGGAAGACGGCCAAAGTGGATTAGCTCGTGAGGTATCTGATATCAAAACAACTATGGATAATCAAACAAAACTGATGCAGGAGCTCACCTCACAAATGTCAAATATTTGTGCTCGTATGCATGATTCTGTGGGTGAGCCTTCACAACGGCACCCGTCGGAGGTTATCATTTCGCAGGGATCTGGAACAAGTGGTCCAGTGTCTCTATGACACAAACCAGTTGTTGCTGAGCTCTACCGTTTCAGTGACGATAACCCAGATGACTGGATTTTTTATGCGACCAGGTATTTAGATTTCTATTCTATCCTTACGGAGCATCGTTTGAACATCACATCCTTTTATCTTGACAGAGAAGCTCGGGCTTGGTACCAGTGGATACACCGTAACAAGCAGTTGGTAGGTTGGGATGATTTCTCTAAGAAGCTAATTCGCCGTTTCCGGCAAAAGACCCTACTGCCACCTGAAGGTCTCCTTTCTAAGCTTCACAAGACTTCATCAGTGGCAGAGTTCCGCTCCCGTTTTGAGGCGTCGTCTAACGAGACAGAGGAGATATCAGACTCATTGTTGGTTCACTTCTTCACTTCGGGCCTTAATTCGGATATTCAGACTAATTTGTTAATCTAGCATCCCAAAACATTGGAAGAGGCAATGAGTTTAGCCAATCTCCACGAGCAACGCATTGAGTTGGAGCGGAGGCCCAACAGACCTATCCTAGGTAATACTTAACCTCTCCTTCCAACCCCTTCTAAATTTCCACTCACTCAAACACAGCCTACCTTTAGTGTTAACACTGCAGCTTTTGGAAAAATTCCTTTTAAACGTCTCTCTCCAATCGAGCACCGACAATGCCGTGAAAAGGGTTTATGCTACCACTGCGACGAAAAATACACTCCAAACCACAAGTGTAAAAACCTACCCCAACTCCTTCTTTTCGATAATGATCCAGAACCCCAACCTTGGTATCCAGACCCTATTGCCTCCGATGCGATTCCTTTAGAGAAGTTCACAAACTTGGAACTTCAGGACCATTCTGCTATTTCTTATCATGCGTTGGCAGGAGGACATTCTGGTTCCACTCTTCGATTTAAGGGCCATGTGAGTGGCTCACCGGTTCAGGTGTTGGTGGATGGAGGCAGTACACACAATTTTGTGCAAACCAGAGCCGCAAAGTTTCTCAATTTCACCATTACTTCTATTCCTCGTTTCCCTGTTGTTGTGGGTAGTGGGCAAAGCCTAATTTGTGAAGGGCTAGTGCCTCAAGTAAACCTTACAGTCCAGGGCTATGAACTTATTCTGGATCTGTATGTCCTACCCATGCATGAGGCGTACATTGTTTTGGGTGTGTCGTGTCTAGCCTCCCTGGGGCCTGTAATGACAAATTATGCTAGTCGAGTTTTTGAATTCACACTCAAGGATAAAGGGGTTCGTTGGATAGACGACCCTCCCTTGGATGTGCAACAAGTGCAATTGCAGACCTTGCACCGTTATTCCGCAACTGAGGCAGCAGCATCTTATTTTTGCCTAATGATGGTTCAAGAGGGAATCACCTCTGATTTAGATCATCCCCCGGATTTGTCTAACATTCTTTCCAACTTTGCTGATGTATTTAAAAAAACACAAGGGTTGCCTCCACCTCGCCAGCAATATCATTCAATTCCACTAATCCCAAATGCCCAGTTAATGTGAAGCCTTATCGATACCCATATTTTCAAAAACAAGTCATGCAACAACTGGTGCCCGATATGCTGTCTGAGGGTATAATCCGCCAAAGTACTAGCCCGTTCTCTTCTCCAGTGTTGCTAGTTTGAAAGAAGGATGGTACTTGGCGATTTTGTGTTGATTATAGAGCTTTAAATGTGATCACATTCCGGGATCGGTTCCTATTCCCTCTATTGATGAAATGATCGATGAGGTGCACGGAGCCAAATTCTTCTCCAAACTGGATTTATTATTAGGGTATCATCAGATACGAGTTAAGCAAGAAGATGTGGCGAAAACAACTTTTCGTACCCACGATGGGCATTACGAGTTCTTAGTTATGTCATTTGGGTTGTCAAATGCTCCGTCGACATTCCAAGCTACAATGAATGAGATATTCAGACCCCACTTGTGTCATTTTGTTCTAGTTTTCTTTGACGACATCTTGGTCTATAGCACCTCTTGGGAGTCCCATCTACTACATTTGGAGCAAGTTCTGCTCTGCTTCGCTCAAATCACCTAGTGGAAAAAAGATCAAAATGCTTGTTTGGGAAAACTCAGGTGGACTACTTGGGTCACATGATTTCTGCCGAAGGGCTGGCTGTGGATCCATCCAAAATTCAGGTGATACAATCTTGGCCCACGCCCAAGTCCGTTAAGGATGTTAGAAGGTTTTTGGGCCTAGCAGGGTACTATCGCCGCTTAATTAAGTATATGCGGCCTTAACCAGCCCACTAACAGATCTCCTGCGCAAGGACTCATTCCTTTGGACCACCCAAACCCAATCAACCTTTGAGGATTTAAAAGGCCGCTTAAGTTCCACTCCAGTATTGGCCCTACCTAATTTCAAAGAAGAGTTCACCTTAGAGACAGATGCTTCAGGCCTAGCCATAGGCGTTGTATTGTCTCAAAAGGGTCATCCAATTGCATACTACAGCCAGAAGCTTTGTCCAAGAATGCAACAAGCTTCAACTTATCATCGAGAGATGTTTGCAATCACGCAAGCAGTCTCCAAATGGAGGCAATATTTATTGGAAAGAGGATTTACTAACTTTACGGATCAGAAGTCATTGCGCAATCTCAGGGACCAAGTCATTCAAACTCCGGAACAACAAAAATGGTTGACCAAGTTGGTGGGTTATGATTTTGACATTGTATATAGGCCAGGAAGAAGTAACAAGGCTGCAGATGCATTATCTCGACCTCCTGAAGCCTCAATGATGGCCATTTCAGCCAGAACTTTCGATTTGTTCTTAACAAAGAAGTAATTTTGGAATACAAACTTACTCTAAGATTCTAAGAATGTTGTTGTACTTTAAATTATGAAGAAGAACTGTTCAAGAATTGAATCAGAGTCTGAAGAGTGAACTGTGAAACTTCAATCTTGAATGCGGATGGGAAAATTGGGAGAAAAGAGAGAATGAAGCCCTAAATATTTATATACTTAAGGGTAAAATCCTAATTCTATTACATTTTATTGGGTTATCGGTTAACCCGTTAGGAAATTGGGCAAACCGTTTCCCGAACCGATAACCCAATAGAGAAAAAATACAAAACGTTACCGAACCATTAATCCAATAACCCGATATCGATATCCCAATAAGCTTTTTTCGGTTCGGGCTATCGGTTATACCCGATATATGCACAGCCCTAGCAGAAAGTATGTTGGACCCTTTAAAGTCGTTAAGACGATCGGAAATGTGGCTTACAAATTGGACTTGCCAGATTCTGCTCGCAACCATCTCGTTTTCCACATATCGTTGCTGAAGACGTGTGTAGGACAACCTGATCAACAGGTCATTCCCTTGTTCCCTCAAGAACCGGAATCTGCAGCTAATGCAAACCTTGAGGACAAAGTTTTAAATTCAGAAGGAGGTAATGTTATGAATGAGAAAGGTTTGGCTAGGGAAGACATGGTGGACCAAGGAGTTGAGGTGGATAATAGAGGCAGATGTCAGAGGATTAAAAAGCTAAATTGCAGACTTGGTGACTATGTTGTGAACAATAATTAGAGGATAGGGGTTAATTAGTGGAGTGGGGGACAAGAATCTGGTGATTATAAAAATGACACAGTCTTGGACGTATTAGCTAGGCTGAATGTTATGAATACTCTGTACCCTTCTCACCCCAAATTCTTCTGATATCTCATCCCCTTCTTCTAGGTCTCATCCCCTTCTTTTTAATGTTCTATTGTTAGTTTTTCCCTGTTACTTCCAGTTATTAATGAAAACAAGTTTTATTGTTGCCTTGAATCTCTAAGTTTATCAGCTTTTATTACACTTACTTCAGTGCTACACTATATATTGGTACTTTTAAAATCTTTTTTGTGTCTAAACAAAAAGTGAGTTCTCAAGCTATAGATGGAAGTTTAGAATATACTATTGAAATAACCACGGAAAGGAAACAGTGAAGCTGCAGAGGATAGAGGAGGAATACGTTACCAGAAGATATGTAATACCCTTGTTGCCTCAGTAGTCGAAAACGAAGAGCTACAACATAAAGGTTGTCATCATTTTGACTACTCTGTTCAAAGATGTTTTGAATGGATTTCCCAATCTCATCGTGGAAATGATATGCTACTCCCAATCGTTGGATTGTGTCTATCAACACAAGTTTTTGTTTACTGTTATCAGGAGTTTCCACCAACATTTTCCTGACTGCTTCTTTTAACTCTTCAACTTCAATTTTTTCTTGGCTAGTAATTTCCTGCAGGTAAAAGTTAGAGCATTAAGGGATCGTTTGGTATGAGGTATAACAAGGTATAGTGCTGGTATAAAAATTTAATATTATTTTAATATTTCGTTTGGTTAGCAAATCAGGTATAAGTTATCCCAGGATTAAAATTAACACCGGGATAACTTATACCTTATAGAGGGTGGGGTAATTAACACCGGTGTAACTTAAACATTTTCTTACAAATTATGCAATTGTCATATTTAATACAACATACCAAACAATGGATAAAAACAATTCCAGCATAACTAATCCCAGCATAACTAATATCAGTATAACTTATCCCGGCATAAGCCGTATTAAAACCAAACGACCCCTAACTGAGTATTAAGTATTACTGCTAGTACCGACTACGTTAGCACTAGCAGCCTAACATTGCCTTTATATTAAACCATATTTAACAATTTCAATGTGATTGTATGCAGCGTACTATTTTATCTATTCCTTTAATTCGAGCAGCAATTTCAAACAGAATATACAGATGCATAACAGTGACCACTATACATACATAATGTGATCAGTTCAGAAGTGTGGGAGAGGAAATTAATTTTGGCTACCTTTAAATGAAAAACGGAATTAAAGAAAAAATACTTAAAGGAGAGGAATATGGCGCGCGTACTGTAAGTTGAGAAGTATAGGAGAGGAAATGATATCCCCATACGCTTGATTCAAAATTTGCCACGTGACGATAAGAGGAAGAAGAAGCATCCATTGCTAATATTTTATGAGTTATCCTTTTCTCCTTATAATCTCCGACTCTATGTCTCTTTCTTCCACTCCACATCACTAAAGGTGAAAATGGGTATGTATTTTGAACTGAACTGAAACTGTATCCCCCAGTGTTGGATTGAATATTTGCTGAGTGATGATGCCAGCAGCTGGGAGAAACAAGCATTGCTTGACTCATCCTTCTTTCTGCTTAGGTTTTACATCTAAACTTATGTACTTATTTATAATATGGTTTCCTGTTTGTTTTCCTCGATGATGCAGTTGACATCATCCGAGTGCAGTCTGTAATTTCCTCTATGAGGAGGCTGGCTTCTTGGCAGCCGAGGAGCCAAGTGTGTTCAAGGGTCCACTGAATTTTCTTTGACGGAAAATTACACCGTATAAAAATATAGCATAAAACAAACATCTTTATATATATGAGATATGTTATATTTCCTTTATACTGTCACGACCCCAAAACCAACCCGGTCGTGATGGCTCCTATCGTGGAACTAGGAAAACCTACACACGCCTAGCCAAATCGATTTCTCATTTAAAATAATAGAAACAAATCTTTCTTACTGAAACTTTGAACAAAAAGACAAATACAAGCCAAAACGCGGAAAGATGATTCCCAACAACGGTGTCACTAAGTCATGAGTCATACTACACTTGTTTCAAGTTCATCAAGACAACATTGTCTAGAAATAGTCTAAATACAAAAGGAAGATAGGGAAGGAAAAAGACGGGGCTGCGATCGCCAAGCAGCTACCTCGCACTCTCCAAGTGATGATCCGTAAAAAAATGATCAACTGGCACTACCGTGGCCTGAGATACCTGAATCTGCACACATGATGCAGGAAGTAATGTGAGTACACCAACTCAGTAAGTAACAAGCTCAAACTACAGGCTAAGAGGTAGTGGCGGACTTCACCTCAATCATTGTAACATAATCTTTAAGACAATAATGTAGGCATGCTTGATGTTAAATAAACAGTCCAAGTAATAAGATAAATGCAACTCTAACAGTTCAAGATATATGACTTAATTTCTATTCCATGCCAATGCATCAACTGTGTGAAATGCACAATGTACTCCCACTCTCAATTGCTCGTTCACTCAGTACTGTACATGGCCCGCACGGCCCAGGGAAGATTCATCCTGGAATATATATATATATATATATATATTCCAGGATGAATCTTCCCTGGGCCGTGCGGGCCATGTACAGTACTGAGTGAACGAGCAATTGAGAGTGGGAGTACATTGTGCATTTCACACAGTTGATGCATTGGCATGGAATAGAAATTAAGTCATATATCTTGAACTGTTAGAGTTGCATTTATCTTATTACTTGGACTGTTTATTTAACATCAAGCATGCCTACATTATTGTCTTAAAGATTATGTTACAATGATTGAGGTGAAGTCCGCCACTACCTCTTAGCCTGTAGTTTGAGCTTGTTACTTACTGAGTTGGTGTACTCACATTACTTCCTGCATCATGTGTGCAGATTCAGGTATCTCAGGCCACGGTAGTGCCAGTTGATCATTTNCTCAATACTGAGGAATGCCAATCCAGCCCTAAGGAGAAGATCCATCTCCAGTTAATGATAATAACCTCACCACCACTCGGTATTGTATATGGCTTACACGGCCCAGGAAGGGCCATCCCAAAATATATACATCTCTGACATCAGTCAGTCAGTACCGAGGAAGGCCATCCAGCCCCATGGAGAAGATCCATCTCCAAATATAAGCACTTCAGACAAGATCTATGTCTAGGGAAGATCCATCCCTCAATATCATATGCGCTCACTGGGGGTGTGTTACAGACTCCGAAGGGGCTCCTACAACCCAAACGCTATCATAAGACAGATCCATGCATAAATCAATATAAGATGCTGCGGCGTGCATCCGAATCTCATAACTGTCACTCACTATCAGCCTCTCGGCCTCACTCAGTTATCACTCTCCATTATCGCTCTCACAGGCTCACAATGCATGAACTAGCCCGAATCAATGATATAATGTGCAAAACAACAATTACCGAGACTGAGACATGATATGATATGCAATAACAGGACTGAGTATATAATATTAATGAAACACATGAGATGACAGCAATAAGCGACCACTCGGGTCTCAGAGTATCGGCGTGAAGCCTTAATGTAATATCTAGCATGATTTCTAGCATGTTTGCATTAATCACATTGACAAAAGCACGGATATCAACAAGAATGAATCACTAAAATGTGCCATGGAATGAACCAGGTCACCATTCTCACGGTGCACGCCCGCACGCCCGCCACTTGGCATGTGCGTCACCTCAATTCTAATCACATAACACGTAGTTCGGGGGTTCGAACCCTCAAACCCAAGTTTGGAAGCGTTACTTACCTCAATTAAGCCAAAAATCTACTCCGCAATGCCCTTGCCTCCAGAATCGACCTCCGAATATCCTGAATCTAACCAAAAGCAATACAACGCAATCAATACAGTCCAAGGAATCAATTCCAAACGAACAATTATCAATTCAATCCAAAATCCCGAAATTTACCCAAACACGGCCCCCAGGCCCACGTCTCGGAATTCGACAAAAATCATAAAATTAGAAACTCCTTCCACTCACGAGTCCATACATACAAGATTTATCAAAATCCGACTCCATTTGACCTCTCAAATCCTCAATCAAAACTCTCCAAAATCCCGAGCCCTAACCCCTCATTTTCACCCTTAATCACCACTAATTACATGATTAAACCACAAAAAACTACCTTATTCACGAGTATTAGGGCTCAAATTACTCATCTCAGTGAAAATCCCCTTGAATCCCTCTTCAAATTATTCCCAAAAGCTCCAAATCCGGATGAAAAAAGGTGAAGAATGATCAAAATTCTCCAAGGGGCATTTTTATACATTCTGCCCAGCACTTTCGCATATGCGGTCAAATTCACGCACATGCGGTCCAAACGCCACATCCGCGCATTTCACTTAAATCCCCCTCTTCCGCTTCTGCGGACCTCTCACACACAGTCCCCAATCCGCAGGTGCGAAACTAACATAAAAACAACTTCAACTGCTCAAACAAATTTCCAAACTCTCCGTCAACCACCCGAAATCATCCTGAGCCCCTGAGGGCCTCAACCAATTACACCATAGGTCGCACAACCCTATACGGACTTAGTCGAACCTTCGTAACACCCAAAACAACATCAAAGCACCGAATTAACCCCGGATTAAAGCCTAAGGGTTTCTAAACTTTCGGAAATTCGCCAACGATGCCGAAATCAACCAAACCACGTCTGAATGACCTAAAATTTTTGCACACACATCGCAAATGACACTACGAACCTGTTTTAACTTCTGGAATTTCATTTCGACCCTGATATCTAATTTTCCACTGCCAACCAGAAATCGCCAAATTTCCAACTTCGCAGATTCAAAATCACCTAATGGAGCTATCCGAACCATAAAAACAATAATCCGAGATCGTTTACTCTTCCAGTTGACTTTTCCAACCAAATATCCCAATTAAGATACTAAGTGTCTCATTCAACTTTAGAATCACTCCGAACCCGAGCCAACCAACCCTACGCAACATAACAAAGCTGAACAACATATAATGAAGCAGAAATGGGGGAAACAGGGCTATAACTATCAGAACGACTGGCCGGGTCGTTACATATACTCCATCCATTTTAATTTAGATGACACATTTCGCTTATCGTAAGTCAAACTCTGTGAAGTTTGACTAATACTTTAAAAAATATTTATTTATCATATTGACATGAGAAATTTTTTAACTTAATAGTATTTTTGTATAGATTTTGAATATTTAAATTTTAATGTTACAATATTGAGTTATACTTATTCAATTTAAGATTTAGTCAAATTGACTCACGATAGCGAAACTTATCATCTAAATTAAAATAAAAGAGTGTACGTAGTAAATTAAGTGTCTTCGCAAACTGTGCAAGTTTACATTTTTTTGGAATTTCATTGTTATAATTTCTGGCTCCCCACTGCTTTGTGATTTACAATATTACATTTACCCTTGTTTTTTGCAAGGCTGCTGACTTGACGGGTGCATATATGGTGTCATAGACGTGTTGGTGTGTTTGTCAATGTCTTCAATTACCCACATGTGTAATTAAGAGCCTCATAACGTGCCTTAGTGGGCTTCTTGTTGTTTTCTTCTGATAGCAATAGATAAAGGAATTTTACATTCCTATGTCACATCGAAAATCTTATTATCCTTAATGTTTAAGGTTTGACTTAATTATATTTAGTATATTAAATTATTAATTATATACCATAATTAATTTAGGAGTATAATTAATGGGCAGTTGTTTACTCCTTAATTAAAGATGTGCATATATCTCACGTTTCTCTCTCCCCATAATTCGTAACCATCGTCATTTTTCCCTCCCCTTTCTTCCTCTTCTCCATTCCTTCTTCTTCTCATCGTATCGACGTTGCCTACAATCCAACCTTTAGAATCACCAACTTCATATACAACAGCCGTAGAGAGTTCAACAGAAGCAACCATAATAAAGCATAGAAGCGTTATTCTTCTTTTGGTGAAAGCCATGGCTGAACTTTAGAGAGAATACTTCAAAATTACTAGGCTTGCTTACTTCATAATTCTATGAGGTTAGCCTAAATATGTAAAATTTCGTAGATTGGATTTCAATCGCGTGTTTGAAGTTATTCCCAAAGTTGGTATACAATCTATGTATAATGAATACATAGATTGTAGTTTAATTGTAGTAGAAACGATATTGAGATCTAACGATATTGAGAGCTGTTTGATTTTGTAGTTTATTTGTAGATGAAGAGAAAATTTTGTAGTCAACAGTGAAGATTGGTCAATCAGTGAAAGCGAGGTTACATGCATGCTAGCAAGGAGGAAGGGTGCTCCTGCATTGAATGAGTAAACAAGAGTCCAGAGAAAGAAGAAATAGTGTCATGTTTATGTAGTTTAGTTGTTGCTAGTTGGTAGTTGAAGGAGAATACACAATTTTCTGAACAAATCTTTTATGTTTTTATTGCAGCAGACCTTTTTGTTTTGTTAATTTCTATTCAATTTTAGTAGTTCACTTGAATATAAATTGGTTGTTTTATCTTCATTTGTTCAATCTTTACAACACTGTATCTTAGTTATATTAAACGTAGTTATTATGATGTTAGAATATAATTTGTCTACAAAAAAACTACACATTATCTACATTCTGGACACACTCAATGTCGTGATTGTATATAATTTTGTAGTTGAATATGTTCATAATTTGTATGAAATACCTCCAAGTTGTAGGTAATTTCTGTATATAATTTTCAGTTCAAGTTAAATTACACAACAAAATATCTACAAGTTATCTACAAATTATCTACAATCTACAATTTAACTACAATTTATCTACAATCTGAAAACACTGTATATTATAGTTAATTTTTTTTAGTAGTTGTATTGTAGATAATAATATTAAAATTCAACTACAATATATCAAAAACAAATTTAGATGCTTGACACAGAGTATCTACAGTTTTGGTTTCTACAATGTGAGTTGATTTTGTTGAATGATTGTTCGACTTTCTGATTTCTGGTATGAGGAAAAATATCGCCGAATTGAATTTCACAATTTGATTTCAGTTTTTGAAGTTGTTCGTCCCTTTTTTTAAAATTGTAGTTTAACCAAAAAAATATGCAGATGAGATAAACGTTTTTCGTTTCAAATTTGAATTGAATCTGACTAAATCAATTACGAGATTCTCTTCCTGATTTTTAGCGCGCTATTATAGGAAAATTCTGCCCCTATTTAATACTAATTAATGAATGATATATAAATTGTAGGAAAACTGTGGACTGGACAAGTAATTTACATACTATGTACATATTTGATAATAAGGTTTCATATATGGTATAGGAAGAAAAAAATCCCATAAATAAATGATGAATGTTTGAAGTAGCAAATCCCAGTTGAAACTCTTTTCAGCTGCAACAGCCATTTCAGTATGAATTATAATGTTCATACTGAAAAATCGGTAAGAAGGGCCCCATTTATGTTTATTTCCAAAAAATCGGTTTATAGGTTATTCTTGGAAAATAATGAGTAGTTTTAAATAGAAAATTACATATTTTTTATTTTTATATAAAAGGAAAGAGTACATGTGCGACCAATTGAAGTGAGCGTCAAAAAATTTGGTAAATATGAATTACTCTTCCAAACCTTTTTTTGTGTGAACAAAAAATCGAGTTAATTTTATTCATGGTCACCGAACTTTTATGTTTTTATTCAAAAGTTATTTTTTTTTTGTTACATAAAAATCATTTAACTTTAGTGTTCATTACTCAAAAGTCACTATTCTTTCTTTTGTTACATAAAAATCATTTTACTTTTGCTCTAGTTATCACAAAAGTCACATTTGCCCGATGTTATAATATTTTTACTTGAAAAGTCAATTATGCCCTTGATATTATATAAATCTTCATATTTATGTAATTCCTTATATATATATATATATATACTATATAATATATTTTTACTTAGGTATTTATTTATAACTAAAATAATTTAATATTATTTTATTTATTATTTTTATAATATATTCGTACATTTAATTTTTCCTTAACTGATTTTACTTTTTAATTTTTATCTTACGGAACTATTCTCAGGCTCGTAATTCCAAACGGGCCTCAATTACTCGAAAACATACTCTAAACCAAATTTAAATAACCTTTTTTTTGTGTAAAGAAAAATATTATTAATCTCCAACCAACCAAATATACACATTCCATCTAAATTGTACAGACTAGAGGTAAATTCCTTCTAGCTGCAAAATTCTCCTATCTATCTTCCCTATCTTTGTATTCTAACAGTTCCTCTATCCATTTCCTTCTATCTCTCCCGTCTTTTCTAATATTTTGCCTATTCAATCTGACTTTACATTCTTGTTGGATCTATTTATGCATCACCATTGGACTTGGTACTTTGTTGTTCCATATTGCATTATTTCTGGCCTGCCATATTTTGTACACAAACACTGCCACTACTGCTATAATGAATTTCCTGCACATTTTACGTTTGACATTTCTTGTTAGTCTTCTCCACACTGCTAAGCGTCGAAATGCCCCTGGATTGTCCAACATCCGACCCGAACATACGCCCAAGTCTAAAATCATTATACGAATCTATTGGAACCGTTAAATCCCGATTCCGTGGTCGTGTCCTAAAAATATTGACCGAAGTCAAACTTGATCTTTTAAAGCCAAACTAAGGAACCAAGTATTCTGATTTCAATCCGAACCCTTCCAAATCCCGAACTAACCATCATCGCAAATTATAAAACAGTAAAAGCACATATGGGGAGTCTTATTTAGGGAAACATGGTTGACAAGCTAAAACGACCGGTTGGGTCGTTACAAGTGGTTAAGAACATTGACGTGAGATTTGTTCATAGTAAAGTTACTTAAAAATTTAATAACGCTACCAATATATGTTAAAAATTAACGTTAAGGAAAAATTAAATATACGAATATATTATGAAAATAATATTAAGTTATTTTAGTTATAAGAGAATACCATAGTATATAATATAGAAGGAATTACATAAATATGAAGATTTATATTGTCACGACCCGAAATCCCACCTTTCAGACCGTGACTGCGTCTAACGATGAACCCGCTAGACAAGCCAACGTATACAACATTATTGACTTAATAACACAACGTAACATTATTTAAAACTGTTAACCTTCAAACATTTATTGAAATAACTTGAATCCATTAATGTCCAACCTTTTCCGAAAAACATCCCACACCATTAACTCTCGAATTTTTACTGAACACCCCAAATCACTTCAAACGTTTCACAGCAGAAAAATAATAATATTACCTCAAAACTCATAATGAAATGATAAGACAACGACAACGAACAATCCCAAAACCGGGGTGTCACAACCTCACGAACTATCTAAACTGAGTACTAAATACAAAGTCTGAAAAGAAATATACAATTGTCTTGAAAATAGGAGAAAAAGTAAGACAATGAGGAATCCAAAAGCAGGAGAGACACCAAGGCCCACGAACGCCAGCGGGTATACCTTGAAGCTCTGGGTGGACTGAAGGTGACTCCCTCAATGCGGTCCACTGAGTCCGAATACGTGATCTGCACAATATTAAGAAGTGCAGTGTAGCATCAGTACAACCGACCCCATGTACTGAGTAAGTGCCGAGCCTAACCTCGGTCGAAGTAGTGACGAGGCTAGACTTGACAATAGCAATAACCTGTCCTATTCTACAGCAGGTACGGGGATAATACGAGGCAAGAGATAAGGAAACAGATAAGGGATGCGGGACAGTAAAGGGGAACAAATGAAATGAAGCAGTCAAATCGACAGATATAAGTGAACAAGGGAGGCCATCTAACACAATAGCCAACGAAGCAAATATAAATATCAGAAAAGTAAACAATGGCACGACATCACCCTTCGTGCTTTTACTCTCTACCTCACAATGCAATGTAATCAAATATCATGGCACGACATCACCCTTCGTGCTTTTACTCTCTTCCTCACAATGAAATATACGATGCATCATGGCACGGCATTAACCTTCGTGCTTATAATAAATAAAAGTCATGGCACGACATTAACCTTCGTGCTTAGAATAAATATGAATCATGGCACGGCATCACCCTTCGTGCTTTACACTCTT
>ML250722.1:0-52588 GCA_005239495.1 Nicotiana undulata
AGGGAAAAAGAAGTTATCGACTTCATATGGGATCACATTGCATGTCGATTCGGTATACCTGCTAAGATAGTGTGTGATAATGACAAACAGTTTGTCAGAAGTAAGGTGACAAAATTCCTCGAAGACTACAAAATAAAGAGGATACTATCGACGCCATATTAGCCTAGTGGAAATGAACAAGCCGAGTCAACAAATAAAACTATCATCCAAAACTTGTAGAAAAGGTTGAACTAAGCCAAAGGAAAGTGGAGAGAAACGTTTCCCGAGGTTCTATGGGCATATAGAACGACATCGAAATCCAGCACCGGGGCAACCCCATTTTCATTGATCTACAGATCCGAATCCTTAACACCTGTTGTAGTCGGAGAGCCCAGTGCCAGATTCCGACACGTAACGGAAGAATCGAACCGCGAGGCAATGAACACCAGCCTCGAATTATTGGATGAGAGATGAGAAGCGGCGCTCGTTCGAATGGCCGCCCAAAAATAGTGAATCGAGAGATACTACAATAGAAGAACCAATCTTCGGCACTTCAAAGTTGGGGACTTGTTCTTAAGAAAAGTCACCACCAATACTCGAGACCCTAACGAAGGAAAACTCGGTCCCAACTCGGAAAAACCCTATATGATTCTCGACATAGTCGGTAAAGGGTCATACAAGCTTGGAACAATGGACAGTGAGCCATTGTCAAACAATTGGAACATATAACTTCTCAAGCGATATTATTGCTAAGGCATGGATCTTTCCCTTTTCATTTGCTTAAATATGAGAAACTAACTTATTGCAGGTACCCAGCCCAAGAAATCGAGACCTCAGGTTTTAAAGTACGCATTGCACTCTTTTTCCCTTAGACCGGCTTTTATCCCAAATGGGTTTTTCCGGTGAGGTTTTTAACGAGGCAACAACTATGTGCTACCTGGGGATAATTCAACAGTATCCAAGGCTTCTTTGCAATCAACCTCGAATACTGGGGGGATTCACCCTCGGATTTGTACAAATGGGTCTCGATAGGGAAAATCTTATAATGGGCCAAACGGTCGAATGAACTGTGTCCATGTAGAATAGTCGAGCCCCGATAACAAAACATGTACGCATGTATGAATAAGACAAAAAGTTCTCTCTTTTTTCAAACATCTCGTGTTTAAAGTGGGATTTCTATTATACAAGTCATATACTTATGATCTATTGCGCAAAACTAACACTCGTGAAGAATGACCCATGGCCGAATGCAAACGTATCTCGAACACTCTGAGACTGCTTACTCGAGCTATTTAAAGATCGAAGTTATAAGACCTTAAAGAGGCACCCCCCGATATACAGTCCAAGGCCATCACACTCGGGGACTAACATTCCGAAAAAGTTCGAAATGTTATCGGGAAACAAGTCCAACAGACATACCCGAAGGCTACAGTCATATTAAAGACTACGGTTATATGAAAAGGCTATGGTCAAAATTATACGGCTCGGAGATGTCCGACTTCCTCCATAAACTAAAGGCCTTTGAATACTTTGAAAAATCGGTTAAATAAGGCTACCCTCGGCAAAGCAAATAAGGTCTTCGATAAAATCAGCCCCCAAATAATTCAAAGGATTTGATAACATCAGCCTTCGAGATTTCAAATAATCTCAACATAAAGAGGTTAAGAAAACTTGGGTTCCGATCGCCGAACCCTCAAAAAATCCAACGGGTATAAAAAATATATGTTAATGCATAAGAAATTTTCACCAAGTCTATTAGTCGAAGATGGAAAAATTATGGCCTCTTTTAGAGGCCAAACTGGCCCAACTTTGAAGAGCCCAATGGCCAACCTAAAAGATCCTAAGCGCCGATCTCACGAGCTGAAAGGCCGATACAATCAAAGAATCGAGACCACGCTCTCATTCGATTTAAACCTAAGGGTATGGTTATTGCGAGCTTAAACAAACAATTCAAAGCTCGAGAACTTAATAATCGTTGATACAACCTAAGGGCCTACCCTACGAAATTATTCGAGCTTGGCCAATGGGAATAACTCGTATATCAGTTCGAAACATGTCTCCCCCGAGACAAACTCCCAAATGAGCTTCGGAGTCGGGGACTTGCCTTCGTAATTCGGGGACTTGCCCCTAGAAAAGTAAAAAAGCCTAAGGGTGTATTTCGATCGTGAATTAAGTTAAGAGAATATTTATGTAGAGACAATTAAAACATACAAGGACATAGACATGAGAAAATATATTCATTGCACTAAAAATATATGTACAAAAAAGGGCCAACCAATGCCTTACAAAAAAAGGAAGAAAAACCTAGCTATTATCGGGGCCACCCCCCTCCACATCAACTTCTCACCGAGAAGCTTGGTCGGGGGCATCTTCATCGGCAACCTCGCCGCCATCTTCTCCACTACTGGACCAGTCATTGTCATCATCATCTGAAGAGACAAGCTGCCTAACCTCGACCTCGAGCTCTTTGGCCTGAGCAATCTATTCGGAGAGGTCAACACCTCGAGCTTGAACTTCCTTGAGGGCTTCCCTCCGGGATCGTCACTTACCCAATTCGCTACGTCGTTGCTCCCGATCGGAAGCCTCCCCCAGCTGGTCTTGAACTTCCATGGCATCAGCCCGGTACTGCGCCATGGATTTGTCTGCCCTGTCTTTGGTCTTTTTAATTTCAGCCTTCGACCCTTTTTGCCAGAGCAGAGCTACTTTCTTTGAGGTTTAGGAGTTGGGCCTCCGCCGAAGATAACTTGGCGAAAGCTTCTTTTTTATCAACATTGAGGCGGTTCATGTTGGCTTTCCACCGATTATATTCGGTATTGACCTGATCGACCTTATCCCGAAGGAGACCGATCTTCTCCACCTTTTGCTGCATCTGAGATTTCAAAATTTTACTTCCACAGTCAGGTCGACCCAATGTTGTATCAGCAAGGCAGTTACCTGCTTATCCAGCTCGGCCTCTTCCTCGTGCGCCTTGGCTAGTTCCGCTTGGAGGTTCTTTATGACCTCGTCTTTTTGGCCGCAAAGACCCTTAAGAACGTTCATATCTATCAAGACCCTCAAGACTTCGGCTTCGCACTGACCAAGATCAGAGCGGAATTGAGCAGAAGCATGTACAAAGGAAAAGAACACAGGTTAAGAAAAATAGAATATAAAGGAGGAAGACCGAAAGTCAAAAAACACTTACCTTACAGAAAAGGCGTTGAGCCTCCTCCATGAGGACCGAAGCATCAGTGATATGAGAGGCATCATCGACCCCCACAAAGCAATCCTGAAAAGGATCACCAACGCTGGAGCCTCCGCCGATCTCGGGGGTCTTAAACATTTAGGAATCCCTGATCACCCCTTCAGAAAAGACTGACATGGAAGACGTTTGACCTATTGTTATGGCCCCGAGCAAATGTCTTGGAGCATCCTGATCGACATTCCTGGTCTCCGAACCGTCCTTTCCCGGTGTAAAAGTCGACGATCGAGATACTTTCTCGACCTCGGGAGATTTTGGGTTCACCACCGATTTAGTTTTCGAAGACTCCTCTCCGTGAGGCTCAGTTGTAATGGGCGGCAGTTCAGGCGGCGTAGCAACCTCGGTGGCTTTTCGAGGACGGGATAGCAGCGCCGAGGAGTTTTCTTCCTCTTCTTCCTCGTCTTGGTCCCTCAGCTTTTGGGCCGTCTCCGCTATAAGGTCGACTGCTCTCCTCCTCACCCTTCGAGGCTTGGGCTTAGAGGACACAGATTGGGAGGTACCTTTCCTTTTCTTATCCTTTCATGGCCCTGGATCCGGGGATTCAACTTCGCCACCTTTGATCGAAGGCCTCATGATGGCATATCTGGTCAAACCTACATAAAACGGATATTAACAATGGACAAAAGGGAGATAGTAACTTCGAAATACACGATAAGGGACCTTACCGTGGTTCTTGGATTCCCACTTACCTTTACACAAATCCCTGCACACTCGTTCAGCTCGGGTCGAGGTGGAGGCTAGCCTGTGCATCCAATTCAAATTCAGGCACCGCCTCGGGCATCCAAGCTTTGGATGCGTAGTCAAAGAAAAACGTCAAGCAAAATCTACGAGGACACCAAACCAAAAGAACAAAGGATACTCACGATTGGCTTACTACTCCTCAAGGAACAACATCTTGTCTTCAAGTATTATGTCATAGGTCCTCGCTCGTATAAAACGGCTCATCCAGCCTCAATCCTTGTCTTCGTCGATGTTCAAAACTAAAGCTTTGTTCGCCCGATAGTTAAGTCTGATCAACCCTCGATAGAGTCGAGATCTGTACAACCGCATGAGATGGTCCAATTTGATCTCCAATCCCCCGACCTCGTTGTAGCACAACATGATCACTACGCGCCAAAGCGAGGGGTGAAGTTGACCAAGCATAACCTCGTACCTCTTATAGAAGTGAAAGATCACGGGGTCGACAGGACCCATGGTGAAGGGGTAAGTATACATACTCAAGAACCCCTTCAGATGAGTGGTGATGCTCTCTTCAGATGAAGGAATTTGCACCACCACCTCCGGGCCCTATCGATAGTTTGCTTTCACGGTATCGATATGGCCCCTGGTAATTGAACACATGTACACCGACATATGCTCGCATCGTCCCGGCACCAACGAGGGATTATCGACCTTAAAATCGGTCCTGAGAATGCAGGAACCGAGCACGTATTCGTGAACAACCGGCCGGTTGAGATGAAGAAGTTGAAGCTTTCTCCTTTTGTGGTACTGTCTTGGAGGTCTTTGCCATTGGTACATGAGTTGAGAGAAAAAGAAAGGATATGGGGTTGGTGGTTCCGGTAGGAGCAGCGGTGGTTTGATGAACGGCGGTGAGAAGGAAACGAAAGGGTTTGTGTGCTCAAACGGTTGTGATCAAAGCAAAGTAAAACTTTGAATCTATTATAGAGCTGGTATTTATAGGTTCAAAACGGCAGTTCAGTGCTGCTAGTGGCCGACCAACGGCTGACATGCACTTATGGCTCTTGGGGACCAAACCGACAGGACGTTTCGGTCACATATGTTGCCTACGTCATAAGAATGACGTCATGGTCGAGGTATGGAGAAAATCGAGGCTCAAATCGTTTCTTATCTTATCATTCTAAGAAACACGGGGACTATCTGTATACGGTAAAAATCGAAGACGTCCGAGCTTGAATCGATTTTATATTAGGAATCGAAGTATGTTCGAGCCCAGCGAATAGGGAGGCTGAAATATCGAGGTCAGACTAGATCGATATCACAGTAATCGAATCACGAAATATTCGTGCTCAATCATCAATCCCGGCGAGAATCTCGGAGCCAGTAGAGCTATTAGCGGTTAACAACACCACTCATGCATTTTGCTTCCGCAATTAGAATCATTGCTTATTTAGGATTCCTCTACTATATAAAGAGGAACCATATTCATTTGTAGGGAATATATCATCACTATTGTCATCGCATTCAAGTTCTCATTTATACTACTGAATACAAACATCCCTTTTAATTACTGTTAACTCTTGGTATTCAAGTTGTTCATATTATTATTGTTGTTCTTACTGTTATCGAAAACTGCTCTTGAGTCCAATCCAGATCGAGGTCATTAACTTGCAGTTACACGGGTTCGATCCATATAAATCGTTTGATTCATTTATTTACTTAGTCTTTTGCTAATTAGCATTGAATTAAATCACATATCCTTAATTATAACCACATTATAAATTTAATTGTTACTCGTATTTCGACGTAAATATATCGGTTTTAGTTAAATTATTAAATAGATGACCCCTCCATGTGCATACACATTTATAAGAAGATCAAGACCGATAACTGTGCACCCTTAATTCACCGTAACTTCGTCAAGTTGACTATTTCAATCATCAATTTTTTTTAAAAAAATAAATAAAAAATTATCGCACTTTGTTGGATTATTCGTCAGTTTCTAGCTTCTTCTGTTTATATTGATACTGAGTTGACAGTCATATGGTGATGGTCATGATGCTGACATAATAACAACCAAAAGACTTTAAAATTTAATTTATGTATTGGAAAGTTTTCTAACGGTTATGTACTATATATAATCCTCAAAAAGTATTGGACAATCTTGGGAATCTCCAAACCAGAAACAACGTGCGAGAAGCTGAGAGTGGCTGCTTAATCTTGAATTATTTGTGTTGAATGTAGATAACTTGTGTAGAGCAATGGTCATAAGTGTATGACAGAGAGATTAAAGAAATTAAGTCACAACTTAATTGACATTGTTGTAAATCATTTGGTCAATCATTTCCATAACAACTCTCAACATGTAATTCGGGTTTCCATACATACGGTCGTAGTGATTGTTTGCAAAAACTGGCTTAAGCTTTTTCGCAAGATTAATAAAAATTGAGGATAAAAATCTCAATTAAGCATAATTTACTCTAGATCGAAATATATTGAATACAAATGTCGAAAGGCGTAGACTTATTGATTTTGTTGATAATTACAAAAGTGGCCTAGAATGAACAACAAGCTTACATTTTTAAGTGTTGTCCCCAACCCTTGCATGTGGGTAGAGAGTGATATCCACCTGTGTGAGAGGAAGAATAACCCCTTATTCCGAGTGTTGGCTTCATTGATCTTTGGACAGTTAGGGGGACCCCTTTCTCCTATTTCGAAGTATTATCCCATTCTTCTGCGCCCCCCTTATCTGTGGAAGATCCTCCTCTATTTATATCCCCATATTCCCCCTTTACCCAATGGTCGACCTTTCACTGCTTCCTCTGATGTCGGCCTCGTGGACAGATTTGACCTATATAGTTAGTCCCTCCGCCCGTCGGGGTTGCCAACGGGCGAGCGCGGTGGGCGGACTTAGTCACCACGAATCCTCGAAATCTGAGCATCCGGTCGTCCCCGGATGGATGCGTTGATGGGATCCGTCATCCCCTGGGCCGAGGTCAGTTTTGGGTCGTGGGCGCACGTTCTTTAATGAGGGGAGAATATATGACATTTCGAAGGGACATGTCAGACATTTATGTCAGTTGACGCGACATTAATTCCCCTGGTGTCATTATGACACACGTTTTATGTGGTGAACATCGCATCGTTTCCCGTGTCGATTCCGTTGCTTTTTTTAAAAAGGCGGCGTTTCACTTTTGGTTCATCGGGATTTTTGCGTCTATAAGTAAGGGGCTTTTGTCTTGGTGGGGCATTATCCAAATCATATTGAGCGAAAATATTTGAGATTTACGGCTGTCTATCGTTCATTCCTTTCAGGAGTATACTCAACCTTCGATACCATTGCCCTATATTCCTGACTCTTATACCGATTCACAATGGACAGTTCTTCTAACCTTAACCAAGTTGTTAACGCTCCGGTGCCGGAGAACATTGTACCCTCCCCTGACGAGGAGATGAACTTGGTGGAGGACGAAAATTTTTCGTCGGTAGATGAGGTGGTTCTCCGCCCCCGAGAGGCCCGGAATGACTTTAACCACCCAGCTAAGGAGGAACCTGTGTCGGCACTATCGGTGATGGGTGTGGCGGCTCTTGCCACCTTTAAAACCAAGTGGGGGATCCTGGAGCATGTTGAACTTATACCGGCGGGAGGTGAGATAGTTCATCTACATCGCCCAGGGTATTGTGTTGTCCATGCGTACCCTTTTGTCATTGGGTACACGCTCCCTCTTCCTCCATTGGCTATAGACTTCTGCCGTTTCTACGAGGTGTTCCCGGCCCAGCTCACCCCGTATATTTACAAGCTTTTCATGATGTTGACCAAGTATGCTGAATTGGCTGGCCGTGACGTTTTGCTCTGTCACATGATGCATCTTTTCGCTCCCCACTTTCAGAGGGGGACTATGTTGCACCTCCGCCACAGAGGAACGAAGAGTTTGGTGATTGGGATGGATGACAGGACAAACCGCCGCTTTTGGGAGAGTTTTTTTTCGTGCGTACGGCGCACCTGGTAACTGATCCCGTAAGTATTTCTTTGCTTTCTCTTGCTATGTCGATTATCTACTCGTGTCTTGCGATCTTGTTAGTCGGTCGTTGATCGTTTGCCTATAATTTTTGCTGCAACTGAGAGGTCGCCTCTCCCCCGGTTGATGACATTCGCGACTGGGTGGCTGCGGTTCTGCTACATACCGTGGGAATCCGCGATTGGGTGGCTGCGGTTCTGCCACATACCGTGGGAATCCGCGAGTGGGCGCGCTTCCATAAGAGGTGCAGGCGCAGACCTGCAGTTAGTAAGTTGCTTTGTTCGGGCTTTTGTCATATTCCGACTCTGTATATTTCCTTATACTCATGCGGGGTTTTGTCTTGCTTTGATAGGTCGGAGAGGGTCGAGGAGAGCTAGGGCTCCTCCGCTAGTGTTCCAGCAGCCGGCAGCCTCTGTACGATTCATGCCAGGGACTCCTGTGAGCAGTGGCGCCAGGACTTCGACCACAACAGCACGTTCAGAGGCCACTCCCCCACCAGAGACCTTGGTCCCGTCGGTCGGTGCGCCCGGCGAGTCTTCACTTTATGGAAGTGAGGAGGTTCCGTCCAAAAGGTAGAGGGTAATGCCGGAAGAGCCTGCCGTTGTTGAAGTGCCATCACAGGGCGAGCCCATTTTGACGGCTCCCGATGCGGGAGTCGTAGTTGGCCAAGAGGCAGTGGAGAGGTCCTCTTCGGACGCTCGTGAAGTTGACGTGTTGGAGACGCGGAGTCCGGGGGCGGTCGTGACCATCCACAGCAGACCCTCATCGTCTCGACAAGATAGTGCTCCTCCTTCGGCCAAAGAAAGAGGAAAAGGTGTTGTGGTTAAGGATTATGAGACCGAGTCCGATCTTGACCCCGATGATATGAGGTTGTTTGAGCGGGGCTTTACCAGGACTGTGGTGATGGCTGAGGGCCCCTCCCGTATTCTAGAGATACCGTCTGATCTCAACCTTTTACAAGATATGGTGGAGCTGGTGCCACAGTTTGACATCCTTTGTTCGGCTGCCGAGAGCGGGGCTCTTCAGCCGATTAGCGATTCTCAGCTGTCGCGCGGTATTTCTGCGATGGGTCTGAGGGTAAGTCCTTCTACCGTCTTTGATTTATGACTCTTGGCTTTCTCTGAATCTTCCTTTTTTTTCTTTTGCATACTTACATGATGGAAGTTGAGAGTGCTCGTAGGGATGAGACGCGGGCTGAGATTTTTCTGAAGATGGTTGAGAAATACCGGCGGTATCGTGACAGATGCCGTGAGTTGCGCGAGCTGCTTAGGGAGGGCGCTGGTACTCGGTTTCCTAGGGAAGAGTTGGAGAGGTGGGACAAGGAATTGATGCGGTCCATTCACAGATGCAACGAGTTGGAGGAGCTGCTACATGCCAAGGACAAAGAACTTGAGTTAGGTAAGGGGATTTCCGCACAGTGTAGGGACCTTCAAGCCAAAGTGCAATCATTGCAGGCCGTGATTGACCAGAGCGCTATCAAGGTGGAGGCTTTGAGTGTGGAATGGACACAGAAGCTAACTGAATTGAAGGGAAGGTGGTTGCGTTGGAGCAGGCCGAGCATGCCCATGAGTCTGCTTTGGCGAGAGTAGCGACGCTGGATGACACCATCCGCGTCCTCCGATCTAAGCAGGAATCTCTCTTTTGGAGCAGACCGAGCATGCCCAAGGTCGATCTCTCTTTTGGCGACTAACCGTAGTGTCATGCGTGCACTTCTTGCGGCATGTTCTGCACGCCTGATTTGTGCTTGAGAGCTTTGCATTTCGTAGACGAGCTTCGGTTAATCTGGCTTAGTTTTTATTGGAAAGTACTGGGCGCCCCTTGGGTGAGTCCCAGTCCCATTCCGCTGCGTTTTGCTCCTATTGGAGAATATTGGACACCGCTTTGGTGGGCCAGTCCCAGTTTGCCGTATTTCGTTTTAGTTGGAAAATACTGGGCGCCGCTTGGGCGGGCCAGTCCCAGTGCGCTTCAGGAGGGTTTACGTTTCGTTATCTTGAAGGAAAAAATATGGTAAGATAAAATCCGATAAATTTTGCTACCTTAGCCAAACGTGCTGGAGGATGGGGGGTCGTGTCGCATGGTTGCCTGCTTCGTTCTCTGCCATTTTGACAATTCCAGATATTTTGGCCCGTACTTGTTTGTCGGGGTTTTGGGGCCGAGTCCCAGTTCGAATCCATAAGACATGCACGAATTAAGAAAGCGTGTTATACTCTGCTCATAAGGTGCATGGGGTGCCTAGTGCGTGCAGCTATGGGGGCGGGATGTGGTGTGTGCATTATTCTAAGGCGTCACGAAGCAGGCTATTGTCTCCTATCCAGGAGTGGAAGAAGTGACCGCTGCATATGGCGCGCTTATCAAATGGGATTACAATCGCGACAAGTGCACGTCGACCGGGGTTCCATTTCCCTCACCTGTGTGGTGAGCCCCAATCGATATTATGGGAAGGGCTGACCTAGATTGGATATGTTTTGAGATCTAGAGGAAACTAAGGTTTTGATTAAGAAATCCCCACAGACGGCGCCAAATTGTTTGCGCAAAAATTGGCTTAAGCTTTTTGCAAGATCAATCAAAAATGAAATAGAGGATTAATCTCAATCAAGCATAATTTACTCTAGATCGGAATATATTGAATACGAATGTCGAAAGGCGTAGGTTTATTAATTTTGCTGATAATTACAAAAGTGGCCTAGAATGAACAACAAGCTTACATTTTTAAGTGTTGTCCCCAACCCTTGCATGTGGGTAGAGAATGATATCCACCTGTGTGAGAGGAAGAATGACCCCTTATTCCGAGTGTTGGCTTCATGGATCTTCGGCCAGCTAGGGGGGGACCCCTTTCTCCTAATTCAAAATATTATCCCCTTCTTCTGCGCCCCCCTTATCTGTGGAAGATCTCCCTCTGTTTATATCCCCATGTTCCCCCTTTAGCCAATGGTCTTTAACCGAAGGGTCACCCGACGGTCACGCCCCTTTGGGAGTGTTGCTCATAACGTTGGTTTAGTCGTACAGACCCGTCGTCGGTTCGACCTTGGGTATAACCGATGGCTGACAGGGTTGTACTCTGCAAGTCGTGACCATGGTTTGGTCGACTTTCACTGCTTCCTCTGATGTCGGCCTCGTGGACAGATTTTGACATATACAGTAATATGTCGATAAAAACTTATCACAACCGAAAAATCAGAGTCCTATTATCTATAATATGTATCTGATACATATGTATCCCAAAAATATAATATTTTTCGGCTATTATTTTTAAAAACAACTAAAAATTATACATATTTTAAAACTCATCATCTATATTTATTGCACAAATTTCTTAGAAGCAGTGCAACAATATAAAACACTTTAAAGTCAAAAATATTGCATAGTCACAATTGTAGACTGAAGGTTTTTTCGGTACATCCCGTGATTGGTGCAACTCTCTGTGCTTATCATAAAACGGTACAACATAATTACTTTAGTTTTTCCCTTTAATGACACACAAAAATGAAATAATCATTATTGAGTAATAATGCACGTCGCAAGTTATTGTCCACCGGTCATTAAATATTTCGTACTGAATTTTGTCCCAACATGTTGACTTAACTAAACATGCCTTTTATATTGTACCAGGAATTTTTGCTAACGCATTATTCGCTAAATATACCCGTGACAAAAGCTTGGTGTTAAGTACTTAATATCTTTCAACTTTAAAAGGGAATAAAGGTGGGAGGCCGTCCGTAAAATTTATATGTATAAATAATTTTTTCGGACAAGTTTAGGAGATAACTTATATAATTCTCTTAATTTTTACTTCTTCTTCTTTTTCTAAAAAACAAGTAAGACTAGATAAAGACAATGTTTGACTGTCTTACAGGTGCCTCAATGGATCTCGTGGTCTAAGGTGAAATTATATTGAAAGATCCTTAAATTTATTTTATAAATATTTACACTAACACTAAAATTTACTTTCGAAACAATAAACTAATCATTTAAGACAAAAATAAGCGAATTTAAAAAAAAAACATTTAGAAGGAATAGCACAAAAAATAAAGTGGTGGACTATCGGATATTGAGGTCCACAAAATTTGATTTCGCTATCATCACAAATAAGAAAAAGAAAATAAACGTACATAACGTAATACCTTAAGTTTTGAGCATTAATGGTGTCAAAAATATTTACTCCTCATGATCAATTTAAACGATAATTGTAGTTCATGCTATTAAATATCACTTATTGGTAAATGTCTAAAATATATTATAAATACCCTAATAATATATTGAATTACACTAAAAGAAAACCGGTGTACGGATACTTTTGTGTTCATGCAGTTTGCAAAAATATTGTAAAAGACATTCATGATGTTGTCAATATATATAACTTAATTCCTATATAAAAAGTATAAAATTAAAATTAAAGAATGAAGCAAATATACTAATTAATTAGCAAAGAAAATTATTTAATTCATGAATTTATTGATATAAAATAATCTCAACCAAATAGCAACAAAAAAAAACATACTATGGCATTTTTCTTTATACTAATTATTTATATAATTTATGTAATATATAGTTATAATAACAAGAAGAATTTAAGTTAAATTGGGGCCTTCAAATTTTGGGCCTACGACGACGGCCTCTGCCCAAGCCTTTAGAGCCGCCTCTGCAGTCTTATGGTTTGAACATTACATTTTCTGACTGTTTCTACAAGACAATAGATTTCCAACGACTCTAGAATAGATTACATATTTTAAAGAAGAATAAAATCTTGATCAGATATGGTATCTATGGATCTGTATTTTTTTAAAGTAAAGTTTGTTTTAGTTTTTCAAAAAAGATTGAAAGGAAGCATAAGAAATGGCCTAGATTCAATCATCGGCCGTCCGCCGGCTCTAATGATTGGAATAATAATATAATACTTGATCATAGTTAATGGAGTCTAGCACATATAGCAGTATCCATACAGCCACATAGGTAGGTGGTTTGCAATATCATATTTTAATGAGTCAAGTGTAACCCCTTTTCTATAATACATAGTGTATTGTTCAAAATTTGGATCATTCTTAATAAGTGATAACGGCTAAGGTCGAAGCTTAGGTCGACCAACAATAAAGTTTGAAGGCTCTAATTTGAACGAGATCGACATCAGAGACTCATTGTAACGATAGTATAGCTTTAAATTAGAATTCTTTGTACTTTTTTAGGAATCCTTAAAGAATGTCCCTTATTTATAGGAAAGAGGGGTGGGGAAAATGATATCAAAAAAATTCTGAGAAAGAACACTTTGTAACATTGACTGTTGTAAGAATATTCGCTTCTTGTCTTTTCTATTGATTCCCAAGTTAAAAGAAGGTAATAAAGTTTCTTATTCTTGGACTTATAGAAAGCTTATACGACTTTCTCTCTCTCTCCCCGAACTCTGTTTGGAACTCTGTCTGTAACATAACGGTCTCTTCGTGACCGGTCTTTGCACAGCGCCGTCGCCGGCGAGTACCCACCCACCAGGCAAGTTCCGTCATCTCTCCCCCTCTATCTCCCTCTTCTACCGCCCCTCTCTCTCCTCTGTCTTCTCCCCTCCCCACCCCCAACCCTAACAGTAGACGCTGGACAACTGGCCGGAAATTTTTCCGGCGAACTGCTGGTCTATCACTATTCCTCTCTCTCGCTTTCTTCTCTCATCTGCAAACCTAGACTCCTTCGCCGGTGAAATTTTCGACCGGCAGCCCTCCCCTACGCCTCCTTCCTTTCTCCCCCTTTTTTTTGTTTCTTCTTCACGCTGCCTTCGCTGGTGCCTGCTCCGGCATTGTGGAAGCGGGCAGCCAAGGTCGTCGGGCAGTGGTGACAACACCCCCCCTCCCCGTTTGGTTTTTGTATTTCTTTTAAAACTTTCAGGTGGAAGTCGCAGCGGTCGGACAAGTAACACGGGTCACCCCCGGTTGGCATTAGCAAGGGACGTCGGGCATTTGGAAGTAAGCGTGGTACATTGATCCAGGTTCGGTTCTCGGGAGTTTGTACCTCCCGGTCTCTTGTTTCCCTTATCTTGTGGTAGCTTGTTGTTTCTTATTAGTTGATACTAGTCTAGGCATTTTCGTAATGGGCCTGTAGTAATACCTGTTTTCGTTGCGTTTGGTCGTTGCTTGTTTTGGCTTTGGTTTGTGATGGTAGAATAAGGTCACGTCCGCGGGAGGGGCGGGAGGGGCGGGAGGCGGGGGAGGGGGGCTGGAGGCGGGGTAGGGGGTAGGGCGGGGGGGCCAGAGGGTAAGGGGGAAATGGTGTTTTTAGGTTGAGAATCGAGTCGTGGAACATAGGGACGTTAACGGGTAAGTCTATCGAGTTGGCGAAGATTCTCGAGAAGATAAAGGTTAGTATAGCATGTGTCTAGGAAACTAAGTGGATAGGGTCGAAAGCGACGAATGTGGATGGGTTTAAGTTGTGGTACTCTGGACGCTCGAAGGATAAGAACGAAGTGGGTATTCTGGTGGACAGGGATCTTAGGGAGTCAGTGGTTGAGGTTAGGCGGGTGAGTGATAGATTAATGTTTATTAAGTTAGTGGTTGGAGGGCTCACTCTAAATGTCATTAGCGCCTACGATCCCCAAACGGGTCTGGATGAAGAGGTTAAGAGGTGTTTTTGGGAGGGTTTGGATGAAGTGGTGCGTGGCATTCCGCCCACGGAGAAGTTATTTATAGGAGGGGACTTCAACAGACATGTCGACGCGTCTGCCAGCGGTTATGAAGAGGTTCATGGCGGCTGGGGCTTTGGAGTCAGGAACGGAGGTGGAACTTCTCCATTGGATTTCGCTAAAGCTTTTGAGTTGGTGATTGCGAACTCTGTGTTCCCGAAGAGAGAGGAGCATATGGTGACTTTTCGAAGTTCGGTGGCTAAGACTCAGATCGATTATCTTCTCCTTAGGAGGTGTGATAGAGGGTTGTGCGAGGATTGCAAGGTTATCCCGAGTGAGTCCCTCACAACCCAACATAGGCTCTTGGTGGTGGAAGTCATCATACCAATAAGGAGGAAGAAAAGGGTGATTCAGGGTAGTCCGAGGATTAGGTGGGGTGCTTTGACGAAGGAGAGTGCGCACGAGCTAGGGAGGAGGTTATTGGATATGGGGGCCTGGAGTAGTAGTGGGGAAGCTAGCGGTATGTGGACGATGACGGCGAACAGTATTAGGAAGGCGTCTAGAGAGGTACTAGGGGTCGCGAAGGGTTACTCGGGCGAGCACATAGGTGACTGGTGGTGGAACACCGAGGTCCAAGCTAAGGTGGAGGAAAAGAAAGCAGCGTATCAACGGTTAGTGGAGAGTACGGATGAGGAGGAGAGGCAAATGAACAGAGTTAGTTATAAGGAAGCTAAGAAGGTGGCGAAGTTAGCGGTCACAGAAGGAAAGAGTGTAACATTTGGTCGAATATACGAAGAATTTGGGGGAAAAGGTGGACATAAGAATTTGTTTTGGCTGGCCAAGGCAAGAGAGAGGACGGCTCGGGATCTAGACCAAGTGAGGTGCATCAAGGATGAGGAAGGCCAAGTGTTAATGGAGGACGTGCATATTAAACGGAGGTGGAAGACGTACTTCCATAAGCTGCTAAATGACGAAGGGGACAGAGACATTGTGCTAGGAGAATTGGAGCACTCTGAGTGTCACCGAGATTTCAGCTACTGTAGGCGCATTAGAGTCGAGGAGGTTGTAGGGGATATGCGTAAGATGAACAGGGGCAGAGCGACATGGCCAGATGAGATTCCAGTAGAATTTTGGGAGTATGTGGGTAGAGCAGGATTGGAGTAGCTAACTGGGTTGTTTAATGTTATTTTCAAGACGAAGGAGATGCTAGAGGAATGAAGGTGGAGTACGATGATTCCGCTACACAAGAACAAAGGCGATATCCAGAACTATAACAACTATAGGGGCATCAAGATGCTGAGTCATACCATGAAAGTGTGGGAAAGGGTAGTGGAGGCGAGGGTGAGGAGGCTGGTGTCGATATCAGAGAACTAGTTTGGGTTCATGCCTGGTCGTTCCACTACGGAAGCGATCCATCTTATTCAGAGGTTGGTGCAACTGTACAGGGATAGGAGGAAGGATCTGCACATGGTGTTTATTGACCTAGAGAAAGCTTATGATAAGGTACCTAGGGAAGTTCTTTGGAGATGCCTGGAGGTGAAAGGTGTTCCGGTGGATTATATTAGGGTGATTAAGGATATGTATAATGGAGCTAAGACTCAGGTTAGGACAGTGGGGGCGACTCGGGGCATTTCCCGGTTGTTATGGGGCTACACCAAGGTTCTACGCTAAGTCCGTTCTTATTTTCCCTGACGATGGACGCACTGACACACCATATTCAAAGGGAGGTTCCATGGTGTATGTTATTCGCGGATGATATAGTACTGATTGATGAGACGCGAGGCGGTGTTAATGAGAGGTTGGAGGTTTGAAGACGGACCCATGAGTCTAAAGGTTTCAAGCTGAGCAGGACTAAGACTGAATATGTGGAGTTCAAGTTTAGAAACATGCTGGGTGAAGCGGACGTGGACGTGAGGCTTGATTCACAAGTCATCCCCAAGAAAGGGAGCTTCAAGTACCTGGGGTCGATTATTCAGGGGAATGGGGATATTGACGAGGATGTCACGCACCGTATAGGAGTGGGGTGGATGAAATAGAGGCTAGCGCCTGGTGTCCTGTGTGATAGGAAGGTGCCCCCGACACTCAAAGGAAAGTTCTATAGAACAATGGTTAGGCCGGTCATGTTGTATGGTGCAGAGTGCTGGCCAGTGAAGAATTCTCATATCCAAAAGATGAAAGTTGCAGAGATGAGGATGCTGAGATGGATGTGCTTACACACTAAGCTAGATAAGATTAGGAATAACGATATTCAGGTGAAGGTGGGTGTGGCTACCATGGAAGACAAAATACGGGAAGCTAGGCTTAGATGGTTCGGGCACGTGAAGAGGAGAAGCCTGGATGCACCGGTGAGGATGTGTGAACGGCTGGCCTTGACAAGTATGAGGAGAGCTGGAGGGTGGCCTAAGAAATATTGGGGAGAGGTGATCAGGAAGGACATGGTGCGGATACTAATTTCCGAGAACAAGGCCCTTGATAGGAAGTTGTGGAGGTCGAGCATTAGGATAGTTGGTTAGGAGATAAGAGGCTAGTGTGATAGTGTCTTGTTTTAGGCTGCTAGGGGCTCCAATTGTGTTCTCAATACTTCATTAGGGTTGAAAGTTAAGCTATAGTAAGTTTAGAAGCCCTTTGTGTACATATTACTCCTTTGCGTATGTAGTATTGTGCCTTTGCTGATGCTTAGTGGTACTATTTTGCTTTCTATTTTTTGGCTATTGTATTGTTGATGTTATTTCTGATGTAGTTTTCTAACTATTTATCTTTCTATCACTTGCTATCAGGTCTTCCTTCATCTTCTTTAACCGAGAGTCAATCGGAAACAGTCTCTCTACCCTTCCAGGGTAGGGGTAAGGCTGCGTACATCCTACCCTCCCCAGACCCCACTTGGTGGGACTATACTGGGTAGTTGTTGTTGTTGTTGTCCCAAGTTAAAAGAAACCCTTTTCATATACAAGATACAAGAACATTGTATTGGATCCGCGTATCTCGTCATTTGCTTCATTGACAATGTGATTGATGGCTATCACTGCTTTGTATTCAGGCACATCATCTTTTATTATTACATTTCTTGTCATTGCATGCGTTTACTCCACTCACTCGTACATTCATTGTCAATCATCGTCGGCATCTTTGTCCGAAATTTAATATTATGGCATCTATATTTCTTTCATTTATCACCTCATTCATAGATTTGACAGCTATTAAGATTAACTAGGATTAACCCTCGATTTCATTTACAAAATATCTCTTAAAAGTGTTTATCTCATTTTTGGTAAAATAATTTGACGCCGTCTGTGGGGATTTTCTAGTTAAAATCTTTAGTTCATGTTAGATCCAAAAAAAACCAACATCACATACGCGCACACAGTCATCTCTTTCCATCTGCATAAACTAACAATGTCAGGAAGAGGAGAAGAAAGGTTGAAAGCCATTGCAGACGTTACTGCTAACCTCATGAACACCATCAATGAGGATAATGACGGAGGAGAACGGAACACCACATCCAGCGTCACGACCGGGCAAGGTGGTTCACCCCCTCCCTACGAAAGTGTAACGGTTGTTCGAGAAAGAGGCGCTTCCACGTCCACCGCTGAGGAAGCACCACCAGCGGTGAAAAGGTTACTGGAAGCATGTCTAACAAGTACGCTAAATGACTTCCTCGATAAGCCTATCCAAGGAGTGGCTCAGAATACCATACCGGCAGAAGCAACTACCGCCGACGAGCAAACTGCTCTCCGCCCAACAGGTAACACTAACGCTACAGTTGATGCAGGTAACGGCGCACTCGCAGCCATATTGAGGAAGATGGAGGAAATGGAGAATGAAAATAAGGCACTACGAGATCAAATGAAGGAGCACCAAGAGAGAGTCGACAAGATACCAGGTGCCCCAAAAGTCCTATCCAAACGAGACGTTGGTCGTTTCGTAGAGCAACCATACAACGAGGAGGCGGTCCTGCATCCCATCCCCAAAACCTTTAAGATGCCGCCTTATTTGAAAATATATGACGGCACGACAGACTCTAAAGGCCGCATAATCCATTACGTACGGTAATGAAAGGCAACGACCTCTCCAAGGAACAAGTACCATATTTGCTATTAAAGAAATTCGGCAAACCCCTAATAGGGGGAGCCCTGACATGGTACTCACAACTGCCAGCACGGTCCATAACAACGTTTGAGGAAATGGTCGATAAGTTTGTAACCGCCCACGCAGGAGCCAAAAAGGCCGAGGCTAGGGTGAGCGACATATTCGCCATTAGACAGTCGCCTAGCAAGGGACTCAAGGATTTCCTCGCCCGATTCAATAGGGTCAGGATGAGCCTGCAAAATGTATCTGAAGGCATGGCCATAGCCGCCTTCCAAAACGGACTAAATAGAACTGGGTCGAGAGCGACCAGAAAATTGTTGAGCATGCTCATGAAGTACCCTCCCACAACCTGGGAAGAAATACACAACGCCTATTGAGCCGAAGTCCAAGCAAATGAGGACGACCTCAACGGCCACACTCAACGGCTAACGTCAGTCCATACAGAGTCCAGACAAGATCGTCGTAATGACACCCGAAGGGATCACCCAGCTCCACGTCCCAACTGCGACATACACCAACCATATGTCACAACAGCAGTTCCACCACCTCCTCGCCATATGGAAGGGCCGTCCAGGCCAAAAATAGGGACTCAACGGAACGACAAAGGTATGCCCCCACTTTTATCTACTCACAATTTTTGTGTCTCTCCTTCAGAAATAGTGTACACACTGGAAAAGCTTTGGCCCAAAGGTGAAATAGCCACAGAAGATGAAGTCCGACCCAAGCACCAGAAGGTCGAATGCCCTCTGCGAATTCCACCAAGAACAAGGCCACAAGACAAAAGACTGCATAGCTTTGAGACAAGAAGTGGTGAACATGCCCAACCAAGGACACCTAAAAGAATTGATGAGTGACCACGAAAGAGCCAATTTCGGCAGGGGACGAGAATAACACCAAGGGCCCCCAAAGCCATCCTCCCCCACCCGCACCATCCAAATGATTATCGGCAGAGGAGACGACGCCACAATTAACCATGTGAAATTCACCACCACGCACAAGCTAAAGCGATCAATCACACACGAACAATATGACGACCTCGAAGACAGTATCATCTTCGATAAGTCAGATACCCACGGTTTGACTTTCTCTCACCTTGGCGCTCTTGTTATTACATGAAGAATTTTAGACGCTAACGTAAGGAGAATAATGGTTGACGATGGAAGCGGCGCGTGTATTATCCACCGCCAATTTCTCGCCCAAATGAGACTTGAGGATAAGATAGTACCACGCTGCATAACATTGACAAGGTTTAACAATTCAGTTGAATGAAATTCAGGAGAAATAACGTTACCCGTCCTGGCCGGAGGAGTCATGTTGGAGACAACGTTCCACATCATGAACCAAGATACACCTTACAACGCCATCATAGGACGACCTTGTATACATGGCTTGAGAGCCATTTCGTCCAGCCTTTACCTAGTAATCAAGTTCCCGACACCCTGGGGAATATTGAGCATCAGGGGCGAGCAGTTCACATCACAGGAGTGTTACCACATCGTCCAAGATTGTACATACACTCAACAACTGAAAGGGACAAGCTCGGAAGCATAGCAATTACCAAACTCGGGAACATAAACCGGTGGTTAGAACGACGTCATCAAAGAACCCGACTCTGTGGAAGCAGCGGGGTCAACAGTAGAACACCTTGACCCTGTCCAACTAGATAAAAACTATGCCAACAAAATGGCCTACATCGGCCACAAACTCTCCGAACCATGTAAATTTCATGAATTTTTAACTAACAATGCAGACCTATCCGCTTTCTCCCATGCAGATATGCCGGGTATCTCAAAGGACATCGCCACACACAAATTGAACGTAGACCCACTATATCCACCAGTACGAAAAATGAGAAGGAAATTCAATGCCACCATCAACGAAGTAGTCGGCGAGGAAGTAGAGAAATTATTAGCCAATGGCTCCATCAGAGAATTCAAGTACCCCAAGTAGGTCGCCAACGTAGTCATGGTGAATAAGAAAAATGGGAAATGGCGCATGTGAGTCGACTTCACAGACCTAAACAAAGCATGCCCAAAGGACCCCTTCCCGCTACCATACATCGACCAGCTCATCGATGCAACAGAAAGACACGAGCTGCTAAGATTCTTGGACGCATACTCGAGATATAATCAGATACTCATGGAAGAGGAGGACTAGGAAAAACAACTTTCATAACTCACCAAGTGACTTTTGTTATCGAGTCATGACGTTCGGATGGAAGAACGTATGAGCAACTTAACAAAGGCTAGTCACCAAGATGTTCATAGAACAACTCGGCAAAATGATGGAAGTATGCATAGACGATATGCTAGTCAAATCTGAAAGGAAAGAAGATCACGTTGACCATCTGAAAGAGGCCTTTAGCATACTGAGACAGTATGGCATGAAGCTGAATCCTGAAAAATGCGCCTTCGGAATGACATCAGGCAAGTTCCTCGGCTTCTTGTTGTCACAAAGAGGCATCGAAGTTAACCCCGACCAGATCAAAGCTATCGAAGGAATACCCGAACTATTAACGAGCAAGAAACAGGTGCAAAAGTTGACTGGCCGCATAAACGCACTGTCAAGATTCATCTCACGATCTTCTGACGGATGCCACAAATTCTTCAATGTCCTAAAATGGACAACGGACTCCAATGGAACTCAGAATGTATCGAAGCCCTGAGAGAACTGAAGGCATATCTGTCCTCGCCTCCACTGCTCGCCAAAGACAAAACCGGCGAACGCCTCATAGTATGTTTGGCAGTATCAGAAGTAGCGGTAAGTGTAGTACTCGTCCGTGAAAACAAAGGTATGCAATCACCAATCTATTATATTAGAAAACTATGGTCGATGCCGAAACGAGGTACCCACACCTCGAGAAGATGTCCCTCGCACTGGCCACGACTTCACGAAAGCTCAGACCATACTTTCAGTGCCACCCCATATCGGTCGTCACGACCTTTCCCCTTATAAGTATCTTACATAAACCCGAGCTATTGGGAAGATTGGCTAAGTTGGCCATTGAACTAAGTGAGCACGATATCACATATCAACCGCGAACAGCGATAAAGTTGCAAGTGTTAGACGACTTCGTCGCCGACTTCAGTGCCAAGATAACGCCTGAAGTCGAACAGGAAGCCTCTCATAAAGCTTCTCTTCAACTCGACCTATAGGTCCTACACATCGACGGTGCCTCTAACGTGTCAGGATCGGGACTGGGACTCGTACTTGAGGTCCCAACAGGCGAGGTAATCTGCCAATCTATACGATTCCCAGATATGACTAACAACGAGGCTGAGTACGAGGCCGTTATTGCAGGACTAAAACTAGCTCTCAAGTATGGAGCTCGGCGAGTTATCCTCCGGTGCGATTCACAAGTTGTGGTCAACCAAGTAATAGGGACTTATTAGATAAAGGATCAAAGGCTACAAAAATACCAAACAGAAATCCACAAACTACTGCCAGAGTTCGACGAGTGTCGGTTCGACCAAATACCTCGAGCTCAAAACACCGAAGCAAACGGCCTCTCCAAGTTAGCAGCAGCAACAAAAAGTATTAATGGAAAGGACAATGTCGTCACATTACTCCACTCGTCATTAGACCGACTTGAGGTACACTCTGTGAACTTAACCTCGGACTGGTGCAATCGGAATATAACTTACTTGCAGGAGTGGACACTCCCGGCAGACAAAAAAGAAGCAAGAAAGCTCTGAATGGTAGGTACAACATTATCGACAATGACTTGTACAAAAGGACGTTACGCGGTCCTTTGGCAAAATGCCTAGGACCAAACCAAACCAGGCGAGTACTCAAAGAAGTACACGAAGGCCATAGTGGCGCCCGCAATGGTAATCGAGAACTCGTTAGATGCCTCATATAGGTCGGCCACTATTGGCCCGCAATGAAAAAGAAGCCGCAGACTTCGTCAAAAAATGCGAACAATGTCAAAAGTACGCCCCATGATACACCAAGAAGGAGAACACCTCCATTCAGTCATGTCACCCTGGCCATTCATCAAATGGCGAATGGACATTGTAGGTCCGATCCCAGCCGGGCGAGGTAATGTATGTTTCCTTTTAATTTTGACTGACTACTTCTCTAAATGGGTGGAAGCAGGTTCCTTCGCCCAAATACGCAAATAGGAAGTCATCTTTTTCATATGGAGAAATATAATATGCTGCTTCGGCATCCCAAAAGAAAATCAGAAGTGATAATAGACCACAGTTCATCAGGAAAAAGACCGTCGAGTTCTTCGAGAAATGGTACATCAAGAGCATACTCTCCACGCCATATCATCCCGCTGGAAATGGCCAGGCCGAATCCTCCGACAAAACTATATTAAACATCATGAAAAAGAAACTCGAGAACGCCAAGGGACTGTGGCCGGAACTGCTACCAGAAGTGTTATGGGCATACCGCACTATGCCAAAGACAAGCACAGGAGAAACTCCATACTCTTTAGTCTATGGTACAGACACAGTCATACCAGTCGAAGTCGGAAAGTCAATCCTGAGATAATCCAATGAAAGCGGATCACAAAATGACGAAAGCAGAAAGCAAGATCTCAACGAGATAGAGGAACGACGAGATATGGCACACATAAGTATGTTCGCCTAAAAACAAAGAGCAGAACGGTACTACAACAAAAAGGCAAAAGTTCGACCACTCAAGGTCGGGGACTACGTACTCAAGGCTAAAACACAAGCAAGCAAAACCCCAAGAGAGGTCAAGCTAGGAACCAAGTGGGACGGACCATAAAAGATCACCGCAGTAGTTAACAAAGGATCATTTCAGTTAGAAACAATGGAAGGGAAACTGTTTCCCAAAAATTGGAACATCGCTCATCTCAAATACTTCAACTTCTGAAAACAGACGCCCTCTAAGCCATACTCTTTTCCCTCCCTCGGGTTTTATCCCCAGATGGGTTTTACCGAGGAGGTTTTTAATGAGGCGATAGGGGGGCGCCTCCAAGTTCGAGTTCGTTATTCGTCGCTCCACCTATCGTCTACTCCAGCCAGAGCGATGAAGGGACTAGATAGATAAGAAATTCTCAAATGTATACGGTAAACAAAGTATGTAACAGTCTCCAATAAAGTGAATAACCAAAACATTACACAGCATTTCTTCGCACAACTCCAAATCGCTCCACTCCACATACATTCGGCATCGTTCGAATTATTTACATTCAACATCGCTCTAATCATTTACATTCTACCTTGCTCGAACTGTTCACATTCGACATCGCTCGAATCATTTACATTCGACCTGGCTCGAATCATTTATATTTGACCTCGCTCGAATCATTTACATTCGACCTCGCTCGAATCATTTACATTCGACCTCGCTCGAATTGTTCACATTCGACATCACTCTAATCATTTACATTCGACCTCGCTCAAATCATTTACATTCGACCTCGCTCAAACTATTCACATTCGACATCGCTCGAATCATTTACATTCGACCATGCTCGAACTGTTCACATTCGACATCGCTCGAATCATTTACATTCGACCTCGCTCGAATCATTTACATTCGACCTCGCTCGAATCATTTACATTCGACCTCACTCGAATCACTTGCATGACCTCACTCAAATCATTTATATTCGTCCTCGCTCAAATCACTTGAATTCAACCTCGCTCGAACCATTCACATTCGTCCTCGCTTAAATCACTTGAATTATACCTCGCTCGAACCATTCACATTCGACCTCGCTCGAATTCCTTACACTTGACATCGCTCGAATTATTTACATTCGACGACCTGCCAAAGATTGGCCCTAAGATAGCCGAAGTGTGGCATACTAAGAATAACATCACAAAAAAATATGGCAAGAAACAAGAAGGAAAAGCATACAACAAAAGGTAACCATTCCATTATAAATTGATCAGGTTACAAAACTCGTTTCCTTTACAACGGGCCTGAGTACACCCTCACAAACACAAGAAAGAGCATCAAAAGTCAAACACAAGGCACTAAGTCGTGTCATCCGCTTCGGTATATCCGTCGGCATACCAGGGATCAGAAGCAAGCCCATCCACTGCATCATCATCACCATCATCCCCACCAGGTGAGTTGGGAGCATAACTGCAAGCTTCACGGGTTGCCCGCACTTTAGCATGAACACCGGCGAGTTCCTCCTTGAAGACCTTCCCAGCAGCCCTCAACGACTAGAATATGTCCAGCTGAGCCTCGGTGTGAACCCACATCTCGTACGACTCCCGCGACACGCTCGCATCAACGGAAGTTTGGGAGGCAGACGGACGGGCCAGCTGATCCTTCCCATCCCTTAGAACCACTATCTACTCATTCAACCTTGCCAGTTCCACATCCAGACCCCCAACCTGCTCCTCCAATCTCGCCACTGCGAGCGCTGAAGTCTCCACTTCATTAGCTCGCTCGAACCTACTAACGCGTAGGGTCCCCGCCAAGGCCGGCGCTTCCTCTATCGAGGCCGTCCTAACTCGCTCCGCCAGCCTCAGCTCCTCAACCTTGGCATCTAACTCGGCCCTCAAAGCAGTAGCCCTCGCCTTACTCTGATCGAGCTCGGCCTTCAAGGATACCACTCGCTCTTGGAGGTCCGAATTCTCAGCTATCACTCCCTTTCGTAGTTCAAGTTTGTCCTCCTTGGACTTCAACGCCTCATCTAGCTCGCTATACCGGCTGATGGATTTTAGTAGCTCCTCATCCTTCTCTTTCAGCTCCTCGTCCTTCCCCCTAATTACGTCACGCAGTTCCTCAACTTCTCGTCTTCGGTGACACTCCTGACTACCTTATATAATTGAAACGGTATTCCCTGTACTTGGACTCCATCCTCTTATATTGAGCCACTATCTCCTCATCCCGCCGATCACGCTCGATATCAAGGATCAGAGTCTGACAAAAAGAGAAAAAGAATGTAAGTCAGTCAAAATGAAGCAACACTAGCAGAACGTATGAAAGCATAAGAAATACACTCACTGCAGAGCCATCCAGATATGCCAAGAGAAAGATCGTCAATTCGGCATCCTTCAAAGACTACAGAGTCTTATTCTTGGCTTCAACACACAAAGGTGCAAACGATGGTGCCACTCACTCGATATCAACCAGGAGGTTGAAATTCATAAGTATGACTATGTGACGGTTAGGACCCTCCGTCCATATCTCCACACGAGTCTTCCTCTCAGTAAAGGATCTAACCTTGTCGGGTTCGATGTCAGAACCCGAATCGACATCCCCCACACCGAAATCATCATTCCGTCTCGCCCTTGATGAAGGATGACCACATGCAGTGTGCACAGCCTCCACGCCGCTATCGATATCTTCGTCCCTGGAAGACCTCTCTTTCATGGCGCACTCAAGCATAATACTCGTCTCCTCGGCAGGAAAAAATTTCAACCTCGTCCCAAGGGTCGAAGCCCTCTCCGACCCTTCAACGGCCACAGATTTTCCTGTCTCCACCCTTCGCCTCTTCCTCGGCGATGACTCCTCATCACGAAAAGGTTCGTCAGTAAGAAGAAGGACTTGCCTAGATGGGACATTGCTTGGGACAGCCACATCGGAAGGGGCGTCCCCCTCCGCCCGTTGAATCCCAACTCTACCTCTCGTGGATTCGACCAAAGTAAACTCCATTGCAGCCGAGGCTGCCTTTTAACGGAAGGTAAGAGCATGTATATTCGTTTTCTTGGAATCCCGCTGACCTATACAAATAAGAAGTTTTTCAGAAAACGCTAAGGCATTCGACCAAACAAGGTAACCAAGATACTTACAAGGAGGGATCCTCGGACCATAGCGTTTGTAAAAAAAAGACCAATCACAAATCCCCACAACATGAGGAAGTACACGAGCCAACCAATCCTCCATGTCGAGAATGATGGAGGGAGAACGTTTCACAGCTGTAAACAAGAAAGTAGTAAAGAAACCAAAAAGGACAGAAAACGACAAAGAACGAAATGACGGAAAGCACGAGGAAGTACTTACGGTGATAATTCCATTTTTCAGGAATCTGGTCGGGTTCACTACAAACTGATCAATTCTGATGAAGAAGTATTTGCGCCAGAATAACCGGCTCGCCTTGTCATCCATCCCGGCCACTAATCCTCTTGTCCCACGATTCCTCAAGTGTATCATGGTGCCCCGGAAGAAGGTGGGCGAAAATAGGTGTAGCAGATGGTGAAGGTCTACTCCACAGCCAATCAGCTCCGCATATTTAGTCAGCATTAAGAAGATCTTATAACAGTAAGGAGAGAGCTATGCTGGACAAACGTTGTAAAAGCAGCAAAACTCCTCGGGCAACTTGGGAAGTGGGAAGGTGTAGTCGATCGTAAGCGGATAGACGTAGAAGGCACAGAGCCCAGGGTGGTGAACCTGGACCGTGTCACCTCCCGCATGGATGATTTCTATATGAGAAGGGATGTGATAATTAGTTCATATCTCCGTCAGTCCAGCCTCCCCTATTTTGGAAAGTTCAGGTGCGGGGTTTTTAGGTATCACCTCGTCAACTGTAGGAAAGCTTTTATCTCCCTCAACCGAAATTACTTCGTCAGTAGTAAGTATAGCCACTGACAAGGGAGTGGCGTCGAAAATATCGCCATGACTCCAAGGGAAAGCCGACATGATGATTGTAATAGATCGAACAATGAAAGGAAAAGAAATAAGAATCAAGAAAGAGGATGAAGAAATCAAGAGGAAGAGTTTGCAGAGGGAAAAGAAGAGAGGCACAAGTGATGAAAGGTATCAGAGAAGAGAGAGTCGATGAAAGTTTCAAATGAAGAGTCTTTTGCCCATTTATAGGATTGGATGGCCTCAAAATCGAGGCCAAAAACTGCATGCAAGCGTAAGAATCGGCACAAACAATGCAGGCATTGCATGGGGAAGATGCATAATGATGAGGCGCATTATGATGACATCATATGACGTCACTTGTGTTCGTCACGGCCTTAACCGACGTCAATTACCTGATTACGACCAAATTTCCTCTATAACGGAGGCAGAATAATCCTCTCACCAAGGACGAGGGGTCCACGACCTTGATAAGCGGAGAGACTAATTGTATTTGTCAAAATTTGTATCATTCTTAATAAGTGAAAACGGCTAAGGTCGAAACTTAGGTCAGCCAAAAAAAAGGTTCGGAGCTCTAATTTGAACGAGGTCGGTATCATAGACCCATTGTAACGGTAGTATAGCTTTAAATTAGAATGAAGGAATATTCTAATAGAATATTCCCTCTTTTGTACTTTTTTAGGGTTCCTTAAAAAATGCCTCTTATTTATAGGAAAGAGGGGTGATGAAAAAGGCATCCAAAAAACCCTAAGAAAGAACACTTTGTAACATTGACTGTTGTAAGAATATCTGCTTCTTGTCTTTTCTATTGATTCCCACGGCAAAAGAAATATTTTTCATATACAAGATCCAAGAAAATTGTGTCGGATCCGCGTATCTCGTCATTTGCTTCATTGACAACGTGATTGCTGGATATCACTGTTTGGTATTCAAGCATATCATCTTTTATAATTATATTTCTTGACATTGCATGCATTTATTCCACTCACTCGTACATTCATTGTCAATCATCGTCAGCATCTTTGTCCGAAATTTAATATTATGGCATCTATATTTGTTTCATTTGTCACCTCATTCATAAATATGACAGCTATTAAGATTAATTAGGATTAACCCTCCATTTCATTTATAAAATATCTCATAAAAGTGTTTATCTCATTTTTGGTAAAACACATACTTCCTCCGTTTCAATTTAGAAGAGGTAGTTTGACTCGGCACGAAATTTAGAAGAAAAGAAAACGACTTTTGAAACTTATGATCTTAAAAGCTTATAGGATAAATATTTAAATTTTTTGGTAACTTTTATAACCACACAATTGTCATGACCATATAGATAGGTGGTTTGCAATATCATATGTTGATTATACGACATTTAATTTCTCTTAAATATCTCATTTAAATTATACTCTCCTAGTAGTAACATGTTGGTCAACAATTGACAAAATTCGATCGGTTCATGACATGGTAATCGTATGGTCAGCTGAGCCAACCGATCGGTTGGTCTTTTTCGACTGCTTTTGATCGGTCAATTAAATTTTACAAACTACCAAAAAAGAAAATAAATTGTCGAAAAAACCACCGAAGCCAATCGGTATTTTTAATTTTGTAATTAAAAAATGCACCATTTAGGAATCGAACCGGGGTCTGTACTGTGGCTGGATAATTTTCTTTTATTTTATTATTCTCTTTAATTATATTTTCGTGCGAAAATAAAATTACCGACTGAAGTTGGTTGGTTTTTTAAAATGAGCGACCGAAATAACCACGAATATTTGAATATTAATTTTAATTTAGTTCAAATGAAAAACTTACCAAAGTTTATTGATTTCTTGAAAAATAAATTTCGCGCGACGCAAAAATAGTTTTATGCATTTCTGCACCAAAAAAACCGACAGAAGTTGGTCGGTTTCGTAAAAAGAAATTGAAAAATAAAATATTTTGAAAGACAGCCTATTTCGGCCGATGTTTTGATCGACCAGATCGATTTTGGTCAAATTTTTAGTAGTGTAATACCGATATATTTGAAAATTAATACTAAATAATTTTTCTTTTCTAATTAAAAAGGTTAAATATTATGAAAACTAATTTAATTTTGCAAAAGTTACTAAAATTTGAAACTAGGGGAAGCTTATCTCGTAAAATTACTTGAATTACACATCAAGAATCTTTTTTACAAGTCAAAATATTCCTTTTTTCCTGTTAGTTTATTATAGTTTTTTAGAAGTGGAAGGTGAAAACTAATTTGTCACGTTTTTCAATTTGCATTCTTTTCATTTTGGTCCTTCTACCACAAGATAATACGCAACAAGACAAGGCATAGATAAATAAATTAAGCCATTTAACAGACTAGAGAAAAAGGGCAACTTCTGTATCATGTGTTGAGAATATATACTGATAGTAATTAATTTGTATTTGTAAAATAATCTTGGAGAACATCAAATAACATAAACAAAAATATAAACGAAACAAAAAATCAATTCGAGCCCACTGAATTCACAGTGTTTCCTTAAGGAATTTAATCCTCTCCTAGTATCCAAGGTTATGGATTATTTCCTCCCAGGATAGAACGAATTACACACTGGTGTAGTGGTGCTTCAAACCCCAGTGTTTCAGCGAACACAAAGTTCGATAGCAAATCACACTTACTGTTGCTTTCATTTGAAGTTAAAATATGCAGAAGAAAGGAGAAGAACTCAGAAAATTCGTATGGAAAATCTGAGAGAATGGACTTGTATTTATAGCCAAAGTTGGGCTGAAATCTAAGGAGGTGCAACTCTTCAGAAGATGATTGTTTTTGCAAAACGGCCAAAGAATAAATGTCATAACATAAATGGCTATTTACTCAACAATAAAGAAGGAAAATTGAAGGGTAGTTAATTTTCTTTTACAAAAACAGAAGAAAATTGGATAAGTGATATTAAAATTTTGTTATTAAACCAAATATTTAATAACATTTTCTGTTAATATTTACTGTTAACAAATAAATTTGGTCCAAAAAATTAATCAATCGATCATTTGACCAAAGCCGAAGTCGAGCGAGCGACAACGACGACGGCGCGAGGCTTGCCTTCTTCTCAACTCTTTATGAGCTAGAAGAAGAGCAATTGTTTATATATTTATCAAAAACTTTTTCCTCTTCCCATATGAGACAATCAAGGAGGGAACCTCAAATATTTCATTTTTCCTTCCATTTCCCATTCACCCTATTTTAAGTATTAATAGCTTAAAACCCCTAACATATACATCAGAGAATCTATACAGTGATCACATCTTGACTTAATAGCAAGAGAATTAACCAGTTCGAAAATTTCACAATAGTTATAAACAGTTGCATGAATCTTGAAAATTTTGAGTACCTTCACTTTACCATGCAAAGTTGAAGTGGATGTCAAGTTCAAAATTCCAGCTTCAATATCCTTTATAAAATTGGGACTTATTACGAGTTTGTGCACAGTAATATTAGCATAACTACTTATGTTTAACTCTCCCCTAGAAGGGAAAATTCCATTTTCAATTAGGATTTCGCCCACTGAATTCATGTTACCGTGGTAACTGTGATTATTTGAAGTAATTATGATTGAACTTATCAATCACCATATAAGAAGAATGGCGGAGCTACTAATGAGAAGAAGCAAGAAGAAGGAGATGATACATAGAGAGAAAGAAGTTAGAAATGTGAATTAGTGGAGTCTTTATTCATTAAACTCTTAAGTTTTCATTACAGAATAATGTGTATATATATACACGGTTTGCTTAGGATTAACTAACTAATTGACTGTTAACTAACTTTAACTACTTAACTAATCCTAACTAACTATGTGAAATGACTAAGCTACCCTTTGTGTTTTTGTTATGTAATATTATTTTCAACACTCCCCCTCAAGCTAGGTAGTGCAAAAATATCAAAAACTCCTAGCTTGGAACTAAGATATTCATGTTGTACTTTGTTAAGCCCCTTTGTCAAGATGTCTGCCGGCTGTTCTTTAGTTGATATATATTTGGTTGTGATGAAGCCTTGTAAAAAAAAATTCTCTAATGAAATGACAGTCGATCTCAATATGTTTTGTTCTTTCATGATATACTGGATTTGCTGCAATTTGCATAGCTGCTTTGCTATCGCTGAATACATCAACTGGTAGTGTTGTCTTGAACCCAATCTCATTCAATAAGCCACATATCCATATTAACTCTGCTATTGTGGTTGCAATGCTTTGATATTCAACTTATGCAGTGCTTCTTGAAATAGTAGTCTGCTTTTTTTATTTCCATGAAATTAAAGATTCACCTAGCTTGATTAAATATCCTGTCACAGATTTCCTGGTATGAGGACATGAAGCCCAGTCAGCATCGCAGAACCCCATAACCTTGTTGTTTACCTTGCTAGACAATAGGATTCCTTGGCCAGGTTGCTTCTTCAAATATCTTACTACTCTGAGTGCAGCCTCCATATGAGAGTTCTTAGGATTCTACATAAACTGACTAAGTGTTTGAACACTAAATGCTATGTATGGACGAGTCATAGTGATGTATAATAGCTTGTCTATCAACCTTTGATATATAGTATGATCTTCTAGTTCTTTGTCTTCACTATGAGCTTCAGATGTAGTAGCTTTGAAACTGTCATCATATTCTTTTGTTGTAAGTTTTGTATTGTAGTCTAAAGGTGTAATAGCTGGTTTTGCAGCTCCCAAACATGTTTCAGAAATAAGCTCTAATGCATACTTCCTTTGGTGCATTAGAATCCCTTGTTTTGATTTGGAAAACTCAATTCCTAAAAAATACTTTAGTTCACCTAGATCTTTCATTTTAAAAGTTTGTTGAAGATCTATTTTGGTAGTGTTTATCAGTTCAATGTTGTCACCTGTGATGAGCATGTCATCCACATAAACTAAGACTATAGTTGTGCCTTCTGATGTTCTTTTAAAGAATAAGGAATGATCATACTGACTTTGCTGAAAATCATATCCCAATAGAGCCTCTGTCAATTTGGTATTCCATTGCCTTGGGGCCTGTTTCAATCCATATAAGGATTTAACTAGTCTGCATACTGATTTCTTCTCCCCCTGACTATTAAATGCTTGTGGAATTTGCATATATATATTTCATCATAAAGGTCACCCTGTAAAAATGCATTGTATACATCCATTTAATGTATATGCCATTGTTTTTGTGCAGCTATGGCTAGAACAGTTCTTACTGTTTTCATCTTTACCACAGGACTAAATGTCTCTTCGTAATCAATACCTTCTTATTGGCTGAACCCTTTGGCAACTAACCTGACTTTAAACCTTTCAACCTCACCAGATGCTTTATACTTTACCTTATAGATCCATTTGCAACATATAGGGTATTTTCCTTCTGGAAGTTGAACAATATCCCATGTGTGATTATCTTGTAGTGCTTTGATTTTTGTCTTCATTGCTTCTATCCACCTGGGGTCTTTGACAGCCTCTAAATAGTTGGTAGGTTCTGTCACTGAAGAAATATTAGCAGTATATGCCCTATATTGAGGTGATATATTTTCATAGCTGACATATTTGGATAGAGTATATGGAATGTCTTGATGTATATCTAATGACACAAAGTCCTGAAGCCACAAAGGTGGTCTTTTATCTCTTAGAGATTTTCTTGTCTCATTTTGGATAGTAGAATTTGTTTGAAGATCATGATTAGATGAAGACATACCTGGTTGTTGTAACTCAACTTGTTGATCTACTTGAACTTGATCATTTTGTTGTTTTACATATTATGTTCCTGTGTTATCCTCAATTGTTGTAGTCTCACCAACTGACTGATCAAATATATCTTGTATATATTCACAGTTAATTTGCTCTGTTTCTGCAACCAATTCTGGTATTTGTTGATTGTTTGTGTCATATAATAACCTTTGATCAACACTGTCTTGAGGAAATAGTGTAGAGATTGTTCTGTTTGCATTCTATTTGAATGGAAAGATATCCTCCCTGAAGCTAACATCTATGCTAACAAAGAATGACTTGTTTTCAAGATCATATAGTATGTAACCTTTTTGTTCAGTACAATATCCCATATGCACAGTTAGCATGGACCTAGGCATCATTTTGTCATGTTGCTGCACTATTTTTGCATAAGCTAGGCACCCCAATACTTTGAAATGATTTAAGTTAGGCCTTTTTTCAAACAACCTCTCATAAGGTGTTTGATTTCTTACTACATCACTTGGTATCCTGTTAAAATTATATAGACTGCACTAGATACACAATATCCCCAGAACTTAATTTGAATATTTGCTTGAAACCTTATAGCTCTTGTGATTTATAGAATGTGTCTGTGTTTTCTTTCAGCAACCCCATTTTGTTGGGGTGTATAGGCACAAGACTTTTGATGAACAATCCCTAAGTTACTAAACAAATTTCCACATATTGAATTCACAAACTCAGTACCATTGTCTGTTCTTATCACCTTGATTAGCTTGTCAAACTGATTTTTAACCAGATATATAAACTTTTGTATGAGTATGCTCACATCTGTCTTGAGTTTCAGCAAGAATATCCAAGTAAACCTACTAAAATCATCTACAAGAGTTAGGAAGTATCTGTTTCCATCAACTGTAGGTACTCTGTAAGGTCCCCATAGATCAGCATGAACTAGATCAAAACAGCTATTAGTCTTTATATTACTAATTTGAAATGGTAATCTTGTCTGTTTTGCACAAGGACAGACTGTACAATTATCTATGTTTTTATCTACTAAGTTTGTCTTTACAGTAGATAATATCTTCTTCAGTATTGATGTTGATATATGTCCACATCTTTTGTGCCACAACTCTATATCTTCACTTGATTTGACTTCAATGACTACAGGTACTTCCTTTGCTGTTAAAGACATCCCATTATTGTAGTTAGTTGTTTTACCATTTCCAGTGAGAATATACAAGACACTATCTTCTTTACCAATTGCCTTCACCTGACCATTGAAGAGATCCTGAAAAATACAAAAATCAGGAAAAAAGGGTACTGAGCATTTTAACTCTTTGGTAACCTTAGATACATATAATAGATTATACTTAAATTGGTGTATATGAAACACATTTGTTATAGTAATAGTGTCTATAAGTTGGATAGAACCAATATTAGCCACATAAGTTATATCACCATTAGGAAGAAATACTCTCTTTTCATCTTCTGGTTGAGTCACAGAATTTTGAATCAATAGGCTTAAGTCAGCTACCATATGATTAGTAACACTTGTGTCAATTATCCACTCTTTAGGACTAGTGGAAGCTAAACAAGCAACACCAATACATGTTGCATTAGCTGTAGATTTCTCAGCCATATCAACACTTGATGTTTTACTTAGAATCTGCAGTATTTGATCATACTGCTCCTTAGAGAAAGTACAGTTGTTTATTTGAGGCAATCCTGGTATAATTAGTTGACTTTTATCTACATTGTTTCTCATCCCACCTACTTGATTGTTCTGTACATATCTCTCCATATAACCATTTGAAGCAGCTATATTTCTAAACAGAGAACTATTTTCAGTCATCACATTATGTGTTGCACTTCCACTTTCAACTCCCCCTTTCCTTTTATTTTTGAAGTCAGGGGGGTACCCAACAATCTTATAGCAGTTCTCCTTATTATGTCCTTTAATTTACAAAATTCACATTGAATGTTATAATTTTTCTTGAACCTTTGGTTTCCTGTATAACCACTCTTTGTATACATTGCTACATCATAGTGATTAGCAGCCAGTGTTGGTGTAGCACCCAACAAACCTGAAGATGCAGCTACAGACCTTTGTCCTTCATCACTTACATTAACCCATATGCTTGATTAACAGTTGGCGTGGGAGTCATCATTAAAATATGTCCTAGCTTGGCTATACGACTCATTTAGTCCCATTAAAAATTGAAACAACTTCAGTTTCTGTAAGTGTGCTACAAACTCCCTAGACTTTGCAAAGTCACACCCAGGGGCTGGGACAAGAGCTTCAAACTCTTCCCACAAATCTTTAAGCTTAGAGAAATAGGCAGACACTGAAGCAGTACCTTGACTTAATGTTGCAATATTTTTATGAATGTTGAATGATCTTGAACCGTCTGCTTTATTAAATCTTTCACGCAAGTCACTCCACACAACTTGAGCACTTGACGCATACATTATCCCTCCAAGAAGATCACTAGAGATAGAATTCATGATCCAAGAAAGTACAATCGCATTAACTCTTTCCCAATGATTCCACACTATTTCTAGGAATTTGTCTTTAGAGAAAGAACCATCAACTAGTCCCGATTTGTTTCTGCCTAGAAGTGTCACCCTCATAGATCGATACCAAATTGCAAAATTTTCAATACCAGTTAGTTGAAATGAGATAATTTGAATCCCACTGACATCAGCAGGTGATAAGAACAATGGATGGTTGTAATCGATTCCTGGAACTTGATTTCCACTGAATCCTTGAATCGATCCTGTTGCATGTGCAGTTTGACTTGTTTCTTGTGTTGGTATCTCGTCAATAGCCATTGATGACTCTTCAAGAATTGCAGAAACACAGAATTTCTTGATATTTCAAATGAATAACAAAATTTAACCACTGAACTATTGAATATAGTTCATGGGCTCTGATACCATGTGATTATTTGAAGTAATTGTGATTGAACTTATCAATCACCATAGAAGAAGAATGGCGGAGCTACTAATGAGAAGAAGCAAGAAGAAGGAGATGATACAGAGAGAGAGAGAGAAAGAAGTTAGAAATGTGAATTAGTGGAGTCTTTATTCATTAAACTCTTAAATTTTCATTTACAGAATAATGTGTAATATGTACACGATAGCTTAGGATTAACTAACTAATTAATCGTTAACTAACTTTAACTACTTAACTAATCCTAACTAACTATGTGAAATAACTAAACTACCCTTTGTGTCTTAGTTATGTAATATTATTTTCAACAGTAACAAAAAGAAGCTACCGAGTCCTTGTATCTGAAGCTCCCATAATTCGGATTCTTAATCGTGATTATCAACCCTAATGTCACGTTTAGGCTTAAACACGGGACGATTTGGAATTCAATGTCATATAGAGAAATAGGGTGGAGAATGACTTGAGGTTTTTTGGGTTTGAAGACGGTAAAGAACAAAGTGATAGAGATAATTACAAGAATAATTAATAAAAATAGAGTAACACCACAACAAATCTTGAGATTTGTCCTGAAATTTTACGTCCTGCCATATTACTCTTTCTGAATGAAAATAAAGAGGGAATTAGTGATTTAGGTGTCAAAAATATACGGAGAAAAAGTGGTTTTTATTAAGAAAAGGGGAGTTGATCTTTGTTTTGATTTTCACCTTTAAATTAAAGCATGATGTGCAACTTCAAATCATATATGTTCTAAACAAGGACTTATCTTTTGTTGGTGTGTGATTACTAAAATCAAATCAAGGCAAAATTAAGTTCATCTGGTTGGGCATTGGACTTGGACACTAGCGCTTTCTGCTGATTAGATCATTTGACAACAACTTCAAGGAGTTTCTGGGCCTAATTCTGCTTGAGTAGCCCACAAGTAGTCCACCCAATATTATCAGGGTTTGGCATGGCATGACAACTAGGTCCAACAACTGGCATAGAAAAGCCACCGTTTTAGGATTTGGCATATGGTAGCATAAACTAAAAATAAGCCCCATCAAAATTATTTTCCTTAAAAATAGCAAAAGATATTTAAAATCTTATCTCTCTTCTCTCATAGCAACCATCATACTAGAAATTAGGTTTCATTTCCTCCGGTAGTATCCGAAAAAACTTCCAAATATTTTCTAATTATTTTCTAGTTATATATATACATATATATATATATATATATATATATATATATATTAATAATTGTATATCATCGTGTATAACATATTAATAATGTGTATATCGATAAAATTTGTTAAAATTTCATTGTCCTTCTTTGTATAACACATTTCAGATTGAAAAGTCAAGTTCAAGACGACTCCACATGTGTATTCCCCTATTGTATCCCGTGTATATCTCAATATACATCAGTGATATCTCATGTATATCATGTGTATCTGTGTATATCCATGAAAATGTATGTTATATATACGAGATACAATGTGATATACATGGGCGTCCATACAAAATTTGTTTTGTACACACGATATACAAACTGATATACACGTCCTTAAAAACATGTCTGTGATATACACTGAAGTACACGACATACAACGTGATATACACTTGTCGTAGTAGAATTTTTAGGTTTGATTTTTTACCTGAAACTAGTCAAAATCACTTCTAATCTTTATAAAATTTTGTATATAGCCTCGTTTAGGTATTTTCAACCAGTTTCAATCACACCCACTTGTTCAGTCCAACAAAAAAAGAAGAGAGAAGAAAAACAAAGTTGAAATATATTTTTTCTCTCTTAGTTTTTGCTTCTGGTTTTCTCTGATGTGAGATCCTTACCTTTTCATCTCACTGATTCTTTTGCATAATTTGCAAGAATTTTTGCTAAACTATGAGAGCGAACGAAAAGAAATAGAAGAAGAAATACAAGGAATGCAGGGGGAGCCCAAATAAGCGAGTAGTTTTTTTTTTATAGAGAGAATATATAAGAGAGTAGTTTTTTAGGATTTGGCTGCATAATGCCAATAAGACTATCTTTGCAAAACCTAATGTAAGACTAAAAGATTGTCAATTCTTGTTATGTGTTGTTACTGATTTTTCCTAAAATTTGTACATTGTTTCATTCTTTTGGGCTCTCACAGATATATCGACAACAATACCAATTTGGACATCCAGCTGTTGCCTATCACAAACATTATCATCTGATGTTATAAATGTTGGGCTCCTCATCTATTTATTTAATCAATTTTCTCCTTGAATTATGTTGAGCTTAAGAACAACATCGTCTTCTATCTTTATCCGTTGTCAATAAAAGAAAATCCTTCAGTCTAAGGATTGACAACTAAAAATAAGGAAACAAATTCTGGGGAAAATAAAACATGAACAAGAAATCTAAATGGAACTCAGAAAAAGTATATTCAAAGAGATAACCAAATGCCCCCATGCAGGATCGAACTACAGACCTTCAGTTTACAAGACTGACGCTCTACCACTGAGCTATAGGGGCTTGATTGTTAAATTATGAGTAGTTATAATATTTATTATAATTATAAATCTTGTATATATGCATTGACAGATTTCAAGAATTAATACAAGTTTCATGAGGACATTAAAATGCTCTCACATGTTGTGATGGGGACCCTGGGCTCCAAGTTTAGCCTACGAAGGCCCAATTCTTTAGATCCCATCTTCGAGACTAAGGCCCATTTCATACAAAGACAACAACAAACAAAGGGAAAAACTATACAGTATAGCCTTCCAAAAAATAATAGTGTATATTAACGTTTAATATAAGATTTTATACATATTTTTGATATATTTGGCTAGTTGATGTAATTATGTTTGGCAGTGCTATCAAATGTGTAACTTGCCCAAGACAAAGGCGCAGTTTAATTTAGTGGTAGGTAACACACAACTCTTTAAATTTTAAGCTGCATATAATAGTGGAGTAGCAAAACAACCAAATAAATAAAAAAAGATAGCAAACTGTAGGAATGTTTATTTACTTAATTAATTTTGGATGAACAGCGATGTGTACTAAAGTAATGAGGCAAACTCTCCCTTTTAGCTAAAAAACACACGTACTACTGTACGACTAGTCAAGCAAAGAGGCCTATTAATTGGGAAAATTAGTCATGGTGATGTTGACAAACTGACAATATGGACTTAATTTCCAGTCATATATTGGATTTATAATCAGTTTACAGTTACGGTAGAAATCGGGGCTATCTAATTTCGCTATTTGATGAAGACTGGGACGTTGCATCGAAGAGCCGAGATGCTGAGTTTGAAATTGAAGCATCTTTCTAGATCGAGGTCGATATCAATTGAGGCCGGAAGAGATAGACTTCGAGTAATATCGTGATAGCTTTGTAACGGAAAAAGCGACATATCCGTGATTGGCCGAGGATCGTGGCGTGAATCTCAGAACAGATCAAATCTATAGCAATTAATGATCTGTTTATACGATTTCCTTATGTAATTAGAAGTATACCATAATTAGGATTCCTATACTATATAAAGCGGAACTCCATTCATTTGTAACAATCATTGTTGACTGAGAAAAAGCTATACAATCATTTATTTCTTACTTATTGTTCAGCTTACTGTTCATCAGAATTATTCATTCTTTATTGCTCTTATACTGTCACCTCGAGATTACTTCAATTCGAGGTCGAGGTTCAGCTTGTACACTGGTTTGGTTTATTTTATAGTTCAATTCAGTCATTTACTTTCTCATTCATCAAATTAGTATTAGGTGAAATCACATATCCTTAAAACCACAATATAATTTAATTGTTATCCAAATTTTGGGGTAAACAGTTTGGCGCCCACTGTGGGGCTAAGGATAATAGTGAGTATTCAATACTGGTTCCGATAACACACTATTTTACGCTTGTTCTTGTCAAGTATTTTTGCTTTCAGGTTAAATTAAATGCATGTCAAACACACAAACTACACCCACACATGGTGACAATGGCCTCGGATTTCACGGGGAAAATGATAATGTAATTGCTCCAGGGTTCGAGATGCCACAAGCTGATCTTGGGGGAGCACCGGTTGCCAACCCAGTCGACGTCAGTTCACACATTGCTTTGAATGTGAATCTGGACGCGAACCCCAAAGGGAGTGTACGTAGAAGGTCGATCTAGTGGCCAAGGTGCACAAGTCGGAGGAGATGGAGGAGTCAGTCTCCAAGTGATATTCGAAATGCTACATGCTCAACAAGCCGCTATTGTACAACTACAAAATAAATATCGAACTCCGAGTGGGGTCAAACCGGAAGCCGCCCGCCGAACTGAGCCAGTACTAGAAAGGCCGAATGCAGTGAGTCGGGGGCTGACCCAACGATAATGAAGATGCTCAAGGAACTCACCAAACGAATTGAGTCGGGAGAGAAGAAAATTGAGACAAATGATAAGAAAGTGGAAACGTACAACTCCCGAGATGATCAGATACCGGGGACACTGCCAATTTTGAAAGGTATGGATTCGAAGAAATTTGTACAGAAGCCATTTCCTCCAAGTGCAGCTCTGCCCAAAAAGTTTCATATGCCGGATATACCTAAGTACAATGGGACCACCGATCCTAACGAGCATGTCACCTCCTATACATGCACCATCAAAGGTAACGATTTGGAAGATGATGAAATCAAATCTGTTTTATTGAAGAAGTTCGGAGAGACTCTATCGAAGGGGGCAATGATTTGGTACCACAATCTACCGCCAAATTCCATTGACTCATCTGCCATGTTAGCGGATTCTTTCGTAAAGGGACATGCCCGGGCTATAAAGGTTGCGATGAGGAAATCAGACCTTTTCAAAGTAAAACAGAAGGATAATGAAATGCTCAGGGAGTTCGTGTCCCGATTTCAAATGGAACGCATGGAGTTGCCACCAGTCATAGATTATTGGGTTGTTCAAGCTTTCACTCAGGGGTTGAATAAAATAAGTTCGATAGCATCACGTCAACTGAAGCAAAATTTGATCGAATATCCGGCGCTGACCTGGACCAATGTACATAATCGGTACCAATCAAAGTTCAAGGTCGAGGATGACCAATTAGGAACTCCTTTCGGCTCTGTATATCCGAACAGGTCCGCAACCAGAAATTAGAGGAACATAGATAGGGAACCTCAGTCGAACGAAGACCGATATCAACCATACATCGCATATCGCAGGAACGGCGGCCCTGGACGCAATCCCACCTGAAATAATCGAAGAAGTGGTCGAGGACACCGATTTTGGGGACTCATGAGCAAAAGTGGTTTCGATAAGCATGTCGATCCCATAGAGGCACCTCGTTTGTCGGAGTATAAATTTAATGCCGATGCATCAGGTATTGTATCGGCAATAGGAAGAATCAAAGATACTAGATGGCCCAAGCCCATACAGACCGATCCTTCCCAAAGAAACCCAGTATGATATGTAAGATTCACGGCACACATGGCCACAGAACTGAGGATTGTAGGCAACTATGAGAGGAGGTAGCTCGTCTATTTAACGAGGGTAACCTTCAAGAGTTCTTAAGTGATTGAACCAAGAATCATTTCAGAGAAAGGGACACCAATAGGAAAAAACAGGAAGAGCCATAACATGTAATCCATATGATCGTCGGCGAGGTTGATATTCCACAAGGGCCCGTGTTCAAACGCACTAAAGTATTAATTACTAGGGAAAAACAGACTTGAGATTATGTGTCAGAAGGCACCGTATCATTCAACGATGAGGAAGCAGAAGGAATTTCTCAACCTCACAACGATGCCTGGTAATTTCTATCTGTATGAATAAAGTTCAAGTTAAGCGTGTTTTAGTGGATCCAGGTGGATCGGAAAATATCATCCGACCGAGGGTCATGGAGCAGATCGGCCTACAAGACCAAATCGTGCCCGCAACTCAGGTCTTGAACGGTTTAAATATTGCCAGCGAAACAACTAAAGGAGATATCATTCTACCAATGAACGTAGCTAGAACTATTCAAGAAACCATGTTCCATGTAATCGAGGGCGGCATAAGGTATAACGCCCTACTCGGGAGGCCGTGGATTCACAATATGAGGGCACTAGCTTCAACTCTCCACCAAATGATGAAACTCCCGATGCTGCACGGGGTGAAAACAGTATACGGGAAGCAACATGCTGTGAAGGAAATGTTCGTGGTCGATAAGGTGATACAAATATCAGCACTTTCGACGTCAAAGGGATCAGATGCCAAAGGAAAATAGGAGGCCAAATAACAACCACATCCACTAGCCTCAACTGAATCGGAAAAGCATGGAATGGAAGAAGAAGATGACGATTATTGGATCCCTCGAACCTTTGTTATTCCAGAAGATTCTGACGCCGCCAAATCAATAGTCGAAGAGCTAGAACATGTTATATTGATCGAGTATCTGCCCTAACGAAAGGTATAACTAGGTACAGGGTTAATCCCCAAACTCAGGAAGAAAATCATTAAATTTCTTATTGATAACATGGATTATTTTGCTTGGTCCCACTTAGACATGGCATGGATCCCACCAAAGGTAACAACACATCGATTGAATCTGGACCCGAATTTCAGGCCAGTAAAAAAAAAAGACGGCCCCAGTCCAAGGTAAAACACACATTCATCAAGGACGAGGTAACTAAACTTCTCAAAATATGATCCATTCGGGAAGTAAAATATCCCGAATGGTTAGCGAATGTAGTCGTAGTCCCTAAAAGGGAACAAACTTAGGATGTGTGTGGATTATAAGGATTTAAACAAGGCATGCCCCAAAGACTCTTTTCCTCTGCCTAACATCGATCGTATGATCGACGCCACAGTCGGCCATGAGATCCTTAGTTTTCTCAACACCTATTCCGGGTGCAACCAAATTCAAACGAACCCGGAAGATCAAGAAAAGACTTCATTCATCACTAAGTATGGCACATATTGCTATAACGTAATGCCTTTTGGGATAAATAGTGCAGGCGCTACCTACCAATGCCTAGTAAATAAAATGTTCTAAGAACAAATAGGTAATTCAGTGGAAGTATATATTGATGATATGCTAGTTAAGTCCATGCGCACAGAGGACCATTTGACACATTTGCAGGAAACATTCAAGATACTGAGAAAATACAACATGAAGCTCACCCCCGAGAAATGTACTTTCGGGGTAGGTTCGTGCAAGTTCCTCGGCTTCGTGGTGTCAAATCGGGGAATCGATATCAACCCCGATAAAATCAAGGTTATCGAAGACATCATTGTCGCGGATAGCGTTAAAGTCGTACAAAGGGCTGACAGGGCGGATAACTGCCTTAGGTCGATTCATCTCGAGATTGTGAGATCAGAGCCATAAGTTCTTCTCACTACTCAAAAAGAAGAACAATTTTGCCGGGACCCCGTAATTCCAACAGGCGTTAAAAGTGTAGACATGTAATTTTGACCCTCCCCGAGATTTTATACATTTTAGCGGTTAAATATTTAGTTTAGGTCTAATATCGTTATTTTAACTAGTTTTGACTTTTTTACTTTATTTTATAAAAAAATACAAAAATAGTTCCATTTTTTCTCTATTTAATTAAGGTATTAGGTATTTTTAGAAAAATATTATTTTTAACCCATTTTTATTTTTAGTATAATCTTCGAAAATATCAAAAATAGTTTCATGTCATAATATAGTTGACTTAATTAATTAAGATTAATTTTACATTTTTATGGTGTTATTTTAGAAAAGAAATTAATTTTTTTTAGCATGATTACATGAATTGTGGAATTAAAAGCCTAATTTATAGCTCAATTCACCAAGCCCAATCTTATTACCCCATTACCCCCACTTTAACCTCTAAATCCTAGCCACTCATCCAATCTAATCCTAGGGTTACCACTAATTCCCCGCCCAAAATAAAACCCTAATTAAAAAACCCTAAAAAGACTTCTTCTTCCTCACCCAACGATTTAGGGAAGGAAATAAATGCCGATGTTGCAATTCTTCCCATCCCGATAAAGCAAGTCACCCGTGATTCGATAGTTCCATTTTCTGCTGATGCAGGCCGATTGGGATCCTAGCAGTCAAACCATTGTGTTCGTTCCTCACCCTCCTTCCAATCAAATCTATTATAAGGTGTCCGGAGGTAGGGGAAAGAAAGGAGGGATTGATCGACCAACTTGAACAGATCCATAACCTGCTTCCATCTGTCCTGAATGAGGGAATTAAGACCCTAATCCCACACCACTAAAGTTGTCGCCGCCCGCCAGCCGACATACCACCACCAGAGCTTCTTATTCTCCTTACACCACCACAACCCCCATCCCCATCTCCGCCACTCACCCCTAAGCTTCAGCACACTAACTCTTCTTCTTTTCCCCCCTTTACAAAGCTAGAAGAACCCTAGAGCCGCCCAACCCTTACCCACCACACGGCCGCCGCTGACCAGACCACAACCTCCCTAACCAAGCCAAGTTAGCCTGTCTCTTAGAAGAAACCGTCGTCGGCTACCTTAACCCACTTCCCTTACACTCTAATCGCCCCCTCTAACCTCATCTCCCCATTTTCCAAACCGCCAACCACCAGTCGTCCAACCCTAAGAACACTGTCGTTCTCACACGGCTAGAAATTTATAAAAAATAAAAAAGAAGAGAGGACAAAGAGCTAAAACAAAGGCGGATGATAGTTCTCGACTGACCAAATTGGTTCTTTTCAAATCTCACTTTTAACTTCTTCTATGATACAAAGCCGTACGAGACTCTTGTGAAGTGTTCTCCTTTCGCGTGAATTTGGTTCTTGAGCCACAGTTTTCTAAGACTGATTTAAACAAATGTTTAAAGTAAAATAATCACTCAATCACACTCTTAGACTCAAAATCGGTCCAAGTTGTTGATTTTCGTTTCGAATCAAGCTCTTCCGAAACCTGAAAGCATTTGTTAAAGGTCATGGTCTGACACGTCGAGGTTGTTGTCCGAGATTCGAGGTTCGCGGAGCAATTTCTTGTTTTTGTTTTACATTCCTATATGTGCTGCAATTTGCTCGATTTTGGCTTAAGGGTCTTGTACAACTTTCAAGTGTCGAAGAAAATCTGATAACTCCTTTTGAGGTCCATTTCTCACTTTGTTCTCGCTTTAGATTTTGTGCTTGTGCTTATAATTGATTCTTGATGACATGAACGATACTTGTTTCTTCTCTGTTTTTGACTTGCCTCAATTGATATGATGGTTGAGCTTCATCTAAGTCTATTACCATTTTGCTGTTTTTCTTAACGATTGATTGTATGAACTTAGTATCTAGTTAAGTTAATTGGTTTTGGTTGTACTATCGCTTGACTGCTAGTTTGTGCCAATTTATGCGTAGAGTTTCTTTATGTGTTGATATTTGACGTGCGCTCACATACTAATGGAAGAAATAATGAAAAGAATTGCTTGGTGGTTCATGGGATCTAGGTTTAAACGGAGTTAAAAAGAAAGTGAGCACTTCATTAAGGTCACTGTTTTTCTTTAGTTTTACTTTCCTTCTATTTCACTTTATTTTACCCGCTAGTAGCATATTTAGGCCGACCACACTCGGATAGGAAAATCTTAAGTTTTCTTTATTTTATTTTTATTTGAGGCGAGAGGTCGTTTATTTTAGTTTATTATCCGGGGAAAGCCCCGCATAAATTTGTATATATTTTTATTCTGGGGAATGCCCTGAAGAACTTGTAAATCTTTTTGAAGGCCAAAGACGGAACGATTTGAGGAAGCATAGAATAGGATTATTTTTATTTTTATTTTTCTTCTTCTAGGTGGGGACGACCTCGATCCTCTTTTGTGTTTATTTTCGCTCTTTGTGTGTTTCCACCTCAATCTGAGTATTCTTTAAAGCCAACTTGATCGAGTACGCATCCGTGACTTTCACGGGACTTGGGGAATGCCTAACACCTTCTTCCCGAGTCAAATGAACCCCCTTATCTTGAATCTCTGGTGCAGACTTAGTTTTAGAGTCAAATGTGTTTTTGAAAGGAAATTGTTATTTAAATAATTATTTCTAAAAAAAACGGTGACCTGGCATACCGAAATCAAATGCTAGGTGGCGACTCTGAAAATCCTTTTAAAACACAAATCTTTTGTCACCTTTCAATTTTGAAACCCTTTTTGAACTTTGCAAATTCCTTTATATAGTTTTTTTTTAGAGGGGTTAGTGAAGTTTGTGAAAAAAGGGGTGTGAAATCTCTGGCGACTCTGCTGGGGAGTTGCAGGTTCGAGCTATACTTGATCTTGTAGGCTTTTAGAATATTCGGTTGAGGTGTTTGTTTTCTTTATTTGTTTTGTTTATTTGCTTTGTTTGTTTTGTTTCTTGTTTTGTTGGTTATTTCTTTATCGCTTTCCCTTATGTGTTACTGTTTTATAAACTGTCATCATTTGCATAACCACGAGTCTTTTTTCTGCAACAAGTCTTCCGGAGTACGTTTGAGCGTACACAGCCTTTTCTTAGTCACATGTGTCTTTAGGGGGGTGGCGTGGGAGTGTGGAGTGGGCGGACAGCTAGAGCAGCCGCCATCGACCACGTGCCGCCCTGAATTGCCTTGTCTAGTGAACCCCAAGCTTAGGTCAGCCTTTAGGTCATACTTATTTGCATAATTTCATTTAGACCTAGTAGGGCTCGGTCCTGGGCACCGTGTTCCTCGGTAAGAGGCCTATCTAAATTATGTCAAAACGGGGCCATGGCCCAAAAAGACATTTGATCATCCCTATATGCTACATGTTGCAATTGTTTTAGGTTAAGTGGGTAATTTCGCGGACCAATGAGATAAAAAGAGGGCGATGTATAAAATGAAGCAAGTAAGGCCGGTTATTCTTTTTTCTTCTTTCACAACTTTTTCAAGAAAAGAAAAAAAAATGAAAATGAAAAATCCAAAATGATTTTGCACTTTCCCACCATTTTCCCAAAAAAAAAAGAGAAAAAAGAAAATCCAAAAAGATTTTACATCTTTATCATTTTTCGAAGAAAAAAAATATGTTTTTGCAAATCAGTGTTTTTTCTAAAAATTCTCTCCCGTATCCAATCTTTCCGAACTACGCAAATCTGATTCTCGTCTTTCGGGGCGGGATACGTAGGCAACCCACATAGGGTTCGGTCTTCCTCTTCTTTCTAGGGAGTTTTTAGTTCTTGGCTTCGAGGGTCGTAGTCAAATCTTGCATCTTTAGCCACATCGGCCGTTTATGCAAAATAGGGCTATTTTCTCAAAGTGGTTTGTTATCCCATGTCTTAGAGCCCTAAGTCCACAACAAGGTGTCCTCTTCGTTTGAAGGTCCATTCCTGTTGAATTCGCGTGTCTAGCCACTTTTGGTCACATCAGCCATTCTTGCAAAATGAGGTCATTTTCGCGAAAGTGGTTCATTGAACCATGTCTCAGAATCCCGAGTTCGCAACTAAGTGTCCCACTACCTTAAGGCTCTTCCTTTTGAGTTTGCATCTTTAGCCACTTCTGACCAAATCGGTTGTTTTTTGCAAAATGGCTCATTTATGCAAACTAGTTTTCGGTCATGATTATTGGGAATTTGAATCCATATAAGCCTTAGTGAGGCATTTTCCATGTATTATAGGTCAATCTTGTTGAGTTTTCACTTCTAGCCACCCCTGGCTACATAGGTCATTTTGCAAAAATAGGCTAATCATGCCTTGCATGTGTCCAATAGGAGGTGTTGTGGCGTTGCATGGTGTCTTGAGTCGCTGATCTATTTGGTCTTATTTTTCTCATTCGGTATGGATCCATGCACAAGATCTTGAGCGTGACAGACGCCCAGAACCATTCCAACCAGGACCGCTGCCTTCAAAAGCTGTTTGAGGAGACTTTATATTTTGAGTATGTTTTGTCGTTTATTTTTATAGGTCTTGTCCAGTAGTATTAATTTATGTGGTGTCACAGTTTGTCATAGTATAGTTGATTTTGTCAAGTCTCTCATTATCATACTTCCTGTTTAGTATTTGAAAAACACAAAAAAATTATAAATGAAAAATCCAAAAATATTCTTGTTCTTTTTTTAGTTTATTTTATCCATCACTTTTCCAGAACTACGCTTAGTCTGATTCATACAGAACATGATACGTAGGCAACCTATATGTTTTTAAAATTATAAATATATATATATATATATGTATATATTAAAATCCAAAAATATTCTTGTTTTTTTTTTAGTTTATTTTATCCATCACTTTTTCAGAACTACGCTTGGTCTGATTCATACAGAACATTATACGTAGGCAACCTATATGTTTTTAAAATTATAAATATATATATATATATATGTATATATATATATATATGTATATATTAAAATCCAAAAATATTCTTGTTTTTTTTTTAGTTTATTTTATCCATCACTTTTTCAGAACTACGCTTGGTCTGATTCATACAGAACATGATACGTAGGCAACCTATATGTTTTTAAAATTATAAATATATATACATATATATGTATGTGTATATATAATATATACACANATGTTTTTAAAATTATAAATATATATACATATATATGTATGTGTATATATATATATATATATATATATATATATATATATATATATATATATATATATATAGAGAGAGAGAGAGAGAGAGAGAGAGAGAGAGAGAGATGAAGCTGTGGGATGTGAAAAATGAGAGGAAATTGGGGGATGCAATAAAAGAGCGATAATCATAAAGAAAATAGAGGAAAGATATGAGCAAATCAAGGAGCGCAATGAAGAAGAGAAGGGAAATGAGAGTAAAATTAGGATGATGACATATGACCTTCATACCCTCGAAGTCATTTTAGAACCGATAATTGTGATTAGGTGCATTGCATATAATATGATAATATTTGTTGTTAAATGTCCTAACACTAACATGATGACTTCATTTTGTTCCTCTTTGTTATCTTCATTATAGCAGAAGGGTGGCTGGTTTGTGGTTGTTAAACTAGTAACTCTTTCCTACAACATAAAGTCGAAAGGCAATGACAGACGACAACGAAGTTGAGTTGGTTGATACTGGTACCCGAAAACAATCGGTTGAACGGGACACTAGGTTGATTGAAGAGTTAAGGATGTTAAGACAACACATTGTAGTGAAATGAGAAGTTTTGGCGGGAAAGATGAGTTGCTGATGGCGTATTTTGATCGGCGCCCACCTATACCACTAAAGAGTAGCAAGGAAGGGGTCGAATCAGCTTTTACCCAAACGGGTCGGGGTAGATTTCCACAGAGAGTTATGTATATGGGGGTTGAGATTCTAATTGACCTAGTGGTGTGTCATGTTCTTAATTATACTTCTCATCATAAAGGTATTGTAATTATACTAAGGTTTTAAACTAAAAGAGACTATTATCTAGCTAGCTATGATCTTTTTGTGGATTTTCTCAATTAATAAAAAGCACTAGGATTGCAACTTACTCCTAGGCGAGTGACTAATGGGGTCTACAATCGAGGATAACCTTATGAATTGTGGGTGAATGACATATCATGCTAAATTTCTCACCCAATACCTCTCGGCAATTTGGGTGATTTTGCCCGGATCAGTCTTCTCAAGCATAATTGGGTGTTTCAATAAATCAATTGAAATGGCTACAGTCGAGTGTAGCTATCTTTAGCATCCACCCTTTTACTAGGGCTATCAATCTCTTGAGATCACCCCAATACCTTGTTAGCCTAATTACCTAGACTTGGGTCATATTTCTCAAGAGTAACCCTAGTCATGAAGGCATGAAATAGTGTTTGCAACCACTAAATCTGAGAATTATGCATAAATTAGACTAAAAATCAAACACCCATATACAAAATCATCCTAAAATGGAAGACCCATTAGTTACCCACACTAGGGTTGGGTCACAACCCTAGATTAAGGGTCTAGCTACTCATAATTGGAGAAGAAACTAAAATAGATGATGAATATGAACTCATACATGTAAATTACAAGATAGAAATTGAAGAACTATTGTAAGAACTAGGCTAAAATTACTCAAAATAGTCAAAATATACTATTCACGTCTTCTTCCTAACAACCGATGACCTAAAAATGAGAAAAAGATCTATTTATACTTGGCTAAAAATACTGGACAAAATTTCCCCTACGGAGCATACGCTCCCAACGTATTTTTGAGCGCCGCGGCGGATTGGCTTCCGTTGCAGTGGTCTTGGACCTTGAATGCTCTCTGATTATCCATTCCGCGCCCAGCAAAATAATGAAGCGCTTCAGCGGTGGCTAAAACGCGGCAACGAAAGAATACCGCTGACCGCGAAAGTATGGAACCTCACTCTTACTGACCCTCTGAAGTTTAGTAAACGCTCCCAGCGTAATAGTGGATGTTGCAACGGTAGATTAACCTCTACAGCGGAAAAATAAAATGGTGAACGGTGAGTTCTGCCTCAAAAATCACCTCTCTGAAGTTTGACAACGGGGCAGCGGTGGGAAATCCGCTGCAGCAAAATGACAAACACTGCAGCGGAAAAGTGAACGCTGCAACGTTTCTGCTAGGTACTGGGACATTGCAAGTTTTACTCCTTTTTGAGACCTTTTTGGATCAATATTCACAATTTAACTAAATTCCTGCAATTTAAACAACTTGCATCAAAATGTGGGAGTATTTTAGTCAAATTTACCTCACAACCTAAGAAAACGGGAGTAAATAGTAAGCACAAATCACTAGTTATCATATTTCAGTGAGAGCTTGAGTGGGGCAGCCTTGGAGTGGCATACACATCAAGATGTCAGTAAGTGGTATGCATGGGCATACATGGCTCAAGATTTTGTTCGACACTTTCAGTACAATATAGACATTATCCCAGACCGCTCCTCCCTTTCTAAGATAGAAAAGAAGCCTAGTGAGAGCTTTAGGGAATATGGACTCAGATGGAGGGAACAAGCTGCCTGAGTCAGTCCTCTAGTTGATGAAGAAGAAATGGTTAAGTTTTTCCTACAAGCTCAGGGACCCACCTACTTCAGTCATTTGATCCCTGCTTTGAGTAAACCTTTCAATGATGTGGTAAAAATGGGGTAGATGGTAGAAGAAGGAATCAAGTCAGGAAAAATCATGAGCTATTCTGCATTGAAAGATACTACAGAAGACATTCAGAACATCTCAGTGAACTTGGGGGGAAGAAAGAGAAATAGAAAAGATGTTGTTGGGCCCCGCCAACGACAAGATCCAGTAGGCATTTCTGCTCAACGCTTTCAGCCTCAATACCTACCCCGTGAATATCCACGTACTCCAGATAATCCTCCCCAACGATACTTCTCTCCACAAAATCCCCAAAGTCATACCTCACTTTCCCACTGCTCTATCCATAATGTTCCGCTATATGCTCCCCATCCACAGGACCCGCAATGTCCCACACCACCTTCACAAATGTCTTACCCGCCTCCTCAAGCATGTAAACCACCTACCCGCAAGAGGTTCCAACCGAGGTCGGAGTACAAAATGAAAAGGCAACAGCAAAGAGAAAAGTCTTTCACTCCTATTGGAGAATCATATGCTAGTTTGTTCCAAAGGTTGCGGCAATAGGACATGTTGCAGCCAATTCAGATAAAAATGTCGAACCCCCTTCCAAAGAATATTTTTTTTCTCAAAGGTGCGCATATTGATCTAATGCCCCGAGGCACAATATAGAAAAGTGTTGGCATCTGAAAAGAGCAGTCCAGAAGCTTATTGATGCAAGTGACATTATCGTGCAAAATCCAGATGAAGCGGATACGAGCCAAATTCCATCGCCTGTCCATAGTGAGACGTATATGGTAGGCATGATTTGTGTTAAAAAGGAATATGAGAACTCTTCTGAATCGCTTGGAGGTCCACTTTCCGCAAAATTTTCAGCGCTATCAGTCTCGGTTCCAGAAGTTGATCTTAAGAATGAGTTGGCAAAAAGGACCCAAAAGCAATTTGTTGAGATCAATGTGATGGAGACTTGTGTAGTCCCAGTAAGGTCGATGTGCGACTCAGTGGCTAAGATGTCACGCTTGGTAATTGGAAAGACGCTACTTTCTTGTCTAGCTAGGGGAGTCTTGGTGGTTTATTTTGTTCTCATTTCTGTTGTCCGGGTTATTTTAGGGTTGTAATCCGGATATTTTCTTGTGAATCAAACCCTTCTGTCCTTTTATTTTTCCTAGTTCGTTTATCCGTAGTAATTCATTAGTGTTATCTAGGTTTGTTCTAGGGTTGTAACCTATGTTTTTCTCTGCTTGTTTTTGTTGTTCACACTTTTCACAACCAGTTTAATGTAATATCTCGTTTTCAGTTATTTCTTGTCCGTTGTTTAGTTCTCTTTTTCTTTTAATAAGTCTTTTCATGCTGACTCTAGTGACATGACATGCACGCGTAATTCTCAACCTAGTCTTAAAAGTTAGTCTAATCATGAAGCAATGAAACAAGTTTTGAACATTAATATTTGAGGGAAATAAGTAAAGATTTGGACATTTTGAGACCATTTAAAGCTCGATTGTGTGAAACTAGGGCAGATAGTTTGGGGAGTTAAGAGGACGATAAGAAATTGTTACAAGAGAGTGCGTACCAGACAATTTGAAGCAAGCAACTTTGAGTTCAAGTGTATCTCAAGTTACAAGATAAAGCCAAGAGAGTTTGCTCCAAATTGACAGAGCACATCCAAGGCACTAAACCAAAGTGAAAGAGTGATATCAATTCCAAAGTTGCAAAAGAAATGATGTGCATGATCTTCCTTTTTCATCCTCAAGTTACATGTGTTGTACTTGGCATTTTCAGGGATTGGGAGGCCCTCTTTCAACTACCCAAATACCTTATATCATTCGGTACCCCTTTTGAGCCTATGCTATTTTTCTTGACCCCCCCCCCCCTTTTTGGAATCGGGTTAGGGTCTAAAAAAAGTCTTTCCCCCAAAGGTTTGTTTTAAAAAATT
>ML250722.1:52630-117842 GCA_005239495.1 Nicotiana undulata
TTTTTTTTTTTTTGCCCCCCCCCCCCCCCCCCTTTTGAAATCGAGTTAGAGTCATAAAAAAAATCATTCCCCATAAGGTTTGCTTTAGAAACTTCATTCCAGAAGAAAATTTCAAAAAGAAAAAAAATGAAAAAAAAAACCAAAAAAAGAAGAGAAAATAGCAGCAACAAAGAGTAGTCGTTTGAACTACAGTCGACCTGATTCTTGTCACCACAAGATACGGGGCAGCCTTATGGTTCGGTCGCACCAAATAAAATATTTCATAACGGAGAATTGGCTTCCGCTGCAGCGGTCTTGGACCTTGAATGCCCTCTGATTATCCATTTCGCGCCCAGCGAAATAATGAAGCGTTGCAGCGGTGCCTAAAACGCGGCAGCAAAAAAATACCGCTGACCGCAAAAGTGTGGAACCTCACTCTTGATGACTCTCTGAAGTTTAGCAAACTCTCCCAACGTAATAGTTGTACTTGGCATTTTCAGAGATTGGGAGGCCCTCTTTCAGCTACCCAAATACCTTATACAATTCGGTACCCCTTTTGAGCCTATGCTATTTTTCTTGACCCCCCCCCCCTCTTTTGGAATCGAGTTAGAGTCATAAAAAAGTCATTCCCCATAAGGTTTGCTTTAGAAACTTCATTCTGGAAGAAATTTTCAAAAAGAAAAAAAACAAACCAAAAAAAAGAAGAGAAAATAGCAGCAACAAAGAATAGTCTTTTGAACTATATTTGACTCGATTCTTGTCACCACAAGATACGTAGGCAGCCTTATGGTTTGGTCGCACCAAATAAAATATTTCATAATCCCACGAAGTCTGAGAACCGCGGCATATTGGCTTCCGCTGCAGCGGTCTTGGACCTTGAATGCTCTCTGATTATCCATTCTGCGCCCAGCGAAATAATGAAGCGTTGCAGCGGTGGCTAAAATGCGACAACAAAAAAATACCGCTGACCGCGAAAGTGTGGAACCTCACTCTTGCTGACTCTCTTAAGTGTAGCAAACGCTCCCAGCATAATAGTGGACGCTGCAGCGATAGATAAACCGCTATAGTGGAAAAATAACGCGGCCAGTGATGAGTTCTGCCTCAAAAATCACCTCTTTGAAGTTTGACAACGGGGCAGCGGTGGGAAATCCGCTGCACCGAAATGACAAACGTTGCAGCGTTTCTGCTGGGTACTGGGACATTGCAAGTTTTGCTCCTTTTTGAGACCTTTTTGGATCAATATTCACAATTTAACTCAATTCCTGCAATTTAAACAACTTGCATCAAAATGTGGGAGTATTCTAGTCAAATTTACCTCAGAACCTAAGAAAACGGGAGTAAATAGTAAGCACAAATCACTAGTTATCAACTCCCCCAAACTCAAATCTTTGCTTGTCCTCATGCAAACAAAATAACTCCCACCTCCGTAACAAGAAAAGAGAAAGTATTTCAGCCATTAAGATGTGATTTCATCAAGCCTCAATTGGGACTAACAATTACCCTCAACACAAATGCATTATTGACAACATTATTCAATGCTTTTCTAGCTCACTAGATATAATGTGACGCCAAATATTCAAGAGTTGACTCAAGTCGTCATAGATATTCTCTCTTTCAACTCAATCATTGTGGATCCCAGACTCTTTCTCCTCTACTTTCCATATGCTCATCTCACCATAAAGAATAAACTCTCAAATTTTGGTTTATCATGGGGTGCTCTCTTCATTCTCAAAAGAATGCCTCAAGTAAGGCTTTAAGTACCATAGGCTTGCCCCTCGTGTAAATCACCACTAATGTAAGCTCACACAACTTGAGATCCTATAGGGATTTGTCAGGATGTAATGGAGGCTTTTTGGATCGAATTTGGTCATGATGAACTTTGGTAGAACATCTCCCCTTAAGCACTCCAATTTTTCACATTCTTGCACATGTTATTCTTGACTCTTTGAGTCACATATTTTCCTTGGGGAACTTAGAGAGACTCATTGTCGCTCTTTCTTTTACTTGGGGCTCATTTTTCTCCCTTTTCCTTTCTTTTCCATCATTTCAAGCCCTTTTTCAACTTTTTTGCTTTTCTTTTGCTTTTCCTTTCACCCTTTTGCTTCTCTTTTTGGTTCATTTTGCTTTTCAACCTTTTCTTTGGCCCTTTTTATAACCAAGCCTTTCATCACTATGCATTTCCTCTTCTCTCCCCCAAACTTATGATTTTTTCCTATTATTCAGGAAAGAAGGGGTGCCAAGAGAGGGTCATTCAAGAATGGATGAAGGTTCACATTGGTTTTTGAACAAATCGGCTCAGACTCAACAGGGGTTGACTAGGGATCTTGTCAATGTAGGCTATGGAAGTCTTTCGATTCAGTAGGGAGTCAAGGAAGTCCTATGATCATCTCACAAGTCGAGCTCACTTAAGATTTCGCCTAGAAAAACACTTGGGGAAAGTTCTAGACTTTTAGGCACGACACTCGGGTTATGAAATTTCAAACCTCACCTCGCAAACCTCAGAATTGTTAAAGAGTATCGAGTTGAGGTCCCACAACAACCTTGGGTCAAATTGAAAACACAAATATGGCATGTACACTACCTGACGACAATTTCAGTCAACTCAAGACTCTAAGGGTCACAACTAGAACTAGCCTCATTTGTAATATGTCTTTAACCATGAGGTCAAAGGTAAGTCTATGGGTGCCAAGTGAAGCTTTATTTGAATCACATTTATTCAGTACTATTGAAACAAAAGAAAACAAAAAGAAAAACAAAAACAAAAAACTGACTTAATCCCTTAAGAAGGTCGTCACACCGTCTTTCGTAGGGAAGAGACACCCGGTTCGCACACTTTCCACCCCTGGAAAGAACCGTAGCCTTAAGAAAACCAGGGGCTTATTGACAACGTAAAAGGTAAAGAAGAAGTTATAAATAAAAAAGAACTATCAAATGAAATAAGAAGTTAAACTACAAATGGGAAAAGCTAAAGAAGATATAAAGTAGAAAACACGAAAATTAGAAATGAATATTTACAATAGGGGATGAATATATACATATGATAGGGAATCTGAATATATACATACCAAAAGTAAAAGTACGGGAATGTAAATAAGGAAAGAAAAATAGTATCAACAGTTATTACAACCCAAAATCATGAAAATATCTGAATCATCAACTACCAAATAGAGGCCACCCCCTCCAATAAAAACTAGCATTGTCCTCAATGATAACTAGCCAAAAATACAGATCAGGTGAAAGGGGTGAGAGAGAGAGAGAGTAAAAGGAAACTCCCTATGGTGCCTCTGGCTGCATGGGTGAAGGATCAACTGGAGGTGGTGAAGAAGGCACTGTGCCAGTAGTGGTAGCAGGATCCTGTGGATGTACAGAGGTCTGGCCCTCGGGCTCCTCGAGCTGAATCTCCATGTCATCAGTCTGCGGGATAGATCTCCTACGAACTGGGGCCGGTGGAAGGTCTGCCTCCATAGCATGTGTGGCCTGTTCAGTGGGTACTGGCTCTCCCAACAATAGATCAAGGGGGATTTCCCCCGCATATGCGACTTTTGCTACCTCCTTCTTCAAGGCTGCTTGAGTTTCCTACATCTTCACCTGTACCTTCTTCATTTCATCTTGGTACTTCTTCATCTTTTTCACATACTTGCCCCAATAGGTGATATCCTTTTCTTGATTCTCCAGTGTCTCCATGATTTTATTTTGGTTATCCACCAAGCTCTTCAATGTATCCTCCAGAGTAGGAGGCAATGCAATAGGTGCCGAAGCTGACTGTGCTGCAGCAGTGGAAGAGAGATCAGAAAGCTTAGAGGAAGCTACCTGCAGCCAGTTGGTGATACCAACTAGAGTCTGAGACACTTTCAAGGTCGTTTGAGGATAAGTGGAAGATGATGGCACTGAGACTGGTATGGACATGGGAGGACCCGACGGAGGCTTAGGGAACAGCAATAACAGTGGTCTCCTCAGAAGCAATGGGGCCTTCATTAGCAGTGGAAGGCTTTGTAGTTGTGGAAGTACCAGGAGCTGAAGATGTGGTGGCTTTCCCTTTTGTCTTGGGGTTGTCTGGCCCCTTCAAACTATGCCATGAGAAAGCAGACCGGGGCCTAGCAAAAGTGTCAAAATCCCTTCCCTCAACTTCGTTGTCCCGGAAATACATAGTAAGGAAGTTGGGAAAGGGATATGAGGACTCATTCCTCTGCACAATCCGGTCTATCACCCTGGATATGATATTCCCAACATTAATCGGGATACCATCCATAATAGCACCCACTATCACCGCCCTAGAAAGGGGCATGTCACTATCATGGAGTATTGGGTCTATCCTGCTGCAAACAAAAGTGGCCCATCCCCTGGCCTCAAAACTCAGTGTGTTCCTCTTGGCGGCGGTGCCTGCAACCAACCATGTTGGTGTAGTCCCCGGAGTAGCTATGACTGAGGACAACCATGGACGATCCAAGTCTTTCATATTCACCTTCTCCAAGTAACGAGTCTCATGTTCATCCGTGAAACCCGCATAGTCATTAAATGCCTTGTCATTGTACAAAACTTTCTTGTTGCGAACCTTAGTGAGGTATGTGTCCTTTTTGGTGTAGGCCACATTTTTATAGAATTCCTTCACAACATATTCATTGGCGTCTTCCACTTTTCTAGTAAAGAAGTCCCACCCCACCCTTTCTAAAAACTACTTCCTCACATTGGGGTGGAGGGGTAGGAGATCCTTGATGATGAACGACCTTTCAGGAATGAAAGATCTTTAGGGTCACAATTCTCTAAACTGGTGGTAGGCTGGTTCAGAGATAAATCGGTCTTGCCACACTGACGGGTTTCTGGTCCTGAGAACTCCAGCAGTCTGCACTTAGGTGTCTCCACCCCTTCCATCATCAAGAGCCTCATCTGAGCTGTCGAGGTTGATGGAAGGAGGGGCTGCTGATTGGGCTGCTGCACCTGTGCCCTCGGGAGTAGCAGAATGACTAGAAGAATCCTCAGAAGCCTCAGAGCTAGTGGGCTCATTGATGAGTCTCCTTGGCTTTGACAATGCAGCTGCTAAAGCTGCTCCACTTTGTCCCTCTAAAGCCTCCCAGGAGGGCACATACTCACTAGACTCCGACTCTGAAGGGTCGGGGGTAGGTTTCCTAAGAGTCTGCTTCTTGCCAATGAGCTTTGTTGGGCCCAAGGGATTTGGTTGTTTTCCTTTACCCCGACCCCTTGAAGAGTCGCCTCTCCCGGTTTGTTGGTTAGCTCCTCCCCGTGATCTTACCATTCTTTGCAAACATGTCACAAAAGTTGTTAAAACATTGTACATTAGTACCCAATTAAAGCTTTAGAAAGTACAGAAGCAGAGAATGAAATAGTGCCCAGACAAGAAATCCGCTGTCAACGAAAAATTGGTCCGCTGCAGCGTTTGGCCACCACTGACAGCGGAATTTTAGCCGCTGCAGCGAAAGTTGAGCACACCTGAGATTGAACTTCTCTGGACTTTGAGAATCGCGGACCGCAAAAATTTGTCCGCTGCAGCGTACATAGGACTGCTGTCGGCGGATTTTTGACCGCTACAACGGAATCCTAGGGTTGATAATTATGAAGTTTTAGGACTCCGCTGTTAGCGGAATTTTGAAACGCTGCAGCGGAGTTCGTCAGAAAAGCGCACTGAGGGCTAGGGTTCTATCAAGTTTTCAAAATTTTCAAAATTTTCACATGAAACACAAGTGAAGAACCCTATGTCCAGATAAATGCCCAAAGATCATTACCCCACAATTATAGCACACATTGATGATTCAATTTTTGTAATTAGGGTTCTACTAACTCTAAACAAAGAACAAAAAAGAGAAAAACATACTAAAACTCACTAAAACTAAGAACACATGTTAAACCAAAAACAATTCATGAGAACATACCAGTAGTAGATGAAGATGAAGGATGTACAGAGATGAAAACAAAAGCCTTGGATGAACAGTGAAAAAGTAGGAGCAGTAATTATGTTGGGGTGGTAAGCAAATAAGCGAAAAGGGTAAAAAATGGGGGTCCCTTAGTATTTTTACTAAGGTCGTGGGACCCAGACCGACTTACCCAGTGCGACATCGTATTTTTACCGATGACCGCACTTTTGTGCTTTTGGACTGGCTAAACATTAGCCTTCACCGATGTTAGCGTAATTTTGTCGCTGTAGAGGATTACCACTGTGGATAGCGGAAAAGTAGCAGCTGCAGTGTTTTTGAGATTCAGAGAACATGCACTTTTGACCATTTAGACAGATGTCAGCGGCAGAATTTTGCTGCGGCGTTTGGTGGTCGCTGTCAGCGGAATTTTGGCCGCTGCAGCGTAAGTTCACCATGTTTCTCATTGTTCCAATTTTGGACCTCCACTGCATCCACCAAGTCCTACATCAACTTCACAACAGGTTAGTTCATAAAAAATCTACCCTACCAAAACAACCAGAAAAGAAAGAAAAAAAACACTTGGGCTGCCTCCCAAGAAGTGCCTGATTTAACGTCGCGGCACGACGCAGGTTACCATGTTCAAAGGAATTTCAGCAAAGCCACCACGTGGCTATCTCAAATTTATCCAAATAATGCTTGACTCGATGCCCATTCACACGAAAAATCTCCCTATTCTTGTTTTTTAGATCAAGAGCACCAAAGGGTGTAACCAATACCACTTCAAACGGACCACTACACTTGGACTTAAGTTTACCCGGGAAGAGACGGAGCCTAGAATTGAACAGAAGCACCAAGTCTCCCACTTTGAACTCCCGATCTTTGGAATATTTGTCGTGCAAGTACTTCATTTTCTCTTTGTACAAAGAAGAGCTAGCATATGCATGGAATTTGAACTCATCTAGCTCATTGAGGTGATCAACTCTAAGATTTGCAGTTGTATCCCAATCCAAGTTCAACTTCTTTAATGCCCATAGTGCCTTGTTCTCTAATTCCACTAGAAGATGACATGCTTTTCCATACACCAACCGGTACGGAGACATACTGATTGGGGTTTTGAAGGCAGTCATGTAAGACCAAAGAGAATCATCAAGATTTCGGGACCAATCAGTTCGATTAGCATTCACTGTCTTGGCCAAGATGTTATTGATTTCCCGATTAGACACTTCAACTTGACCACTTTCTTGAGGATGGTATGGAGTGGACACTTTATGATTGACTCCATACTTGGCTAGCAATGAATCAAAAGCTCTATTACAAAAATGAGACCCCCCGTCACTGATGATGGCACGGGGTGTCCCAAATCTTTAGAAAATATTCTTATTTAGAAAACCAACCACACTTCAGGCCTCATTGTTGGGTAGAGCCACGGCTTCAACCCATTTCAAGACATAGTCCACCGCCACGAGTATGTAGGTTTCCACATGAGCTAACAAAGGGGCCCATAAAATCAATACCCCACACATCGAAAATATCTACCTCAGGGATATTAGTGAGGGGAATTTCATCTTTCTTGGATATGCCTCCATTCTTTGGAATTCATCACACCGTTTAACCAATTCACTAGCATCCTTGTACAAAGTAGGCCAAAAGAAACCACAACTCAAAACCTTTGAACCAGTCCTTGCCCCTCCATAATGACTACCATAAGGTGAGGAGTGGCAAGATTCAAGAATTGACACTTTCTCTTCTTCGGGGACACAACGCCTAATGACACCATCATTGCATATTTTGAACAAATACGTCTCATCCCAATAATAATCCAACTGTCCCGTCTAAGTTTCTTCCTTTGGTTAGAAGAGAGCTCAAACGGGACAACATCAGTGACAAGGTAGTTGGCGATGTCCGCGAACCATGGCATATCATGCATAGAGACGGAGAGAAGATGCTCATCCGGAAAGCTATCATTGATCTCAAGACCATCACTTGGCCTCCCTTGCTCTTCCAAACGGGATAGATGGTCGGAAACTTGGTTCTCACTCCCCTTCCTATCAACGATTTCCAAATCAAACTCTTGAAGCAACAACTCCCACCGCATTAGTCTAGCCTTGGAATCCTTTTTCATCATTAAATATCGGAGTGTCGCATGGTCGGTGTGAACTATCACCTTGGTGCCCATAAGGTAAGGCCTGAATTTCTCCATTTCAAAGACTATAGCCAACAACTCTTTTTCGGTGACGGTGTAGTTTATTTGGGCGGAGTTCATGGTCTTTCTTGCATAGTAAATGGGGTGAAAGATTTTGTTCATCCTTTGGCCCAAAATCGCACCCACCGCTACATCACTCGAATCACACATGAGTTCGAAAGGTGAGCTCCAATTTGGCGCGGTGATAATTGGCGTGGTAGTTAGCTTTTGCTTCAACAACTCAAATGCTCTCATACAATTTTCATCAAAGTTGAACTTGGCAATAACTTGTAAAGAGGATTCACCACCTTCGAAAAGTCTTTAATGAAGCGCCGGTAGAACCCTGCATGCCCAAGAAAGCTACGTACTCCCTTCACCGAGGTTAGAGGAGGCAACTTGGAAATAACCTCTATCTTAACTTTATCAACTTCAATTCCATCCCTTGAGATTTTGTGGCCAATAACTATCCCTTCCTTAACCATGAAATGACATTTTTTCCAGTTTAGCACGAGGTTGGTTTCTTCACACAGGGCAAGGACTTTATCAAGATTTTGCAAACATTCATCAAAGGAGTCCCCTACCACGCTGAAATCATCCATGAATACCTCCAGAAAGTCTTCAACCATATCAGTGAAAATTGCCATCATACACCGCTGGAATGTAGCGGGTGCATTGCATAATCCGAAAGGCATCCTGGAAAAAGCAAATGTCCCATAGGGACAGGTGAATGTTGTCTTTTCTTGGTCTTCTGGAGCTATCAAGATTTGGTTATACCCTGAATACCCGTCCAAGAAGCAATAGAAGGCTCTCCTCGCAAGTCTGTCAAGCATTTGGTCCAAGAAAGGCAAAGGGAAATGATCCCTGCGGGTCACCTTATTCAATTTGCGATAATCCATGCACACCCGCCAACCAGTCACGGTCCTTGTTGGAATAAGCTCATTCTTTTCATTTTGTACCACGGTCATGCCACCCTTTTTTGGAACACATTGGACTGGAGAAGTCCAAGCACTATCAGAGATTGGATAGATGACACCAGCATCGAGCCACTTGATTATCTCTTTCTTGACAACCTCTTGAATTGCCTTATGCCCCGAATATCAACAAGTGTCCAACCAATGGCCTTCTTTCACCTTTGAAGCACTTTGAGTGTTGAGTCTACCTGCAATTTGGTTAGGCAAGATGAAATTATAACAGGTAAAGTACGAGAGGGACCCAAAAATTCATACCTGAGGTGTGGCGGAAGTGGCTTCAACTCCGGGGTAGGTGGCTCCTCGATAAAGGGCTTTGTCGGAGGATTTTTCGATTCTCCAAATCCAAGGATAACTTGCGAGGACCATATGAATAAAAACCCATGCCTTGTAGAGCATTGGTACACTCGATCAAGCCATCCACCACAATATTATCATGATTCAACAACACTGCTTCCACGGGGTCTTCAACATTGATCATTGAGCTAGTTTCATAAATTATGACCTCGGTGACAAGGTCCATGAAAGAACACACCTTCGTGCTATTGGGTTGCCTCATTGACTTGCAAACGTGGAAAACAACCTTTTCATCGCCCACCCGGAAGGTGAGCTCATCGGCCTCCACGTCTACTAATGCCTTCCTCATTGCAAGAAAAGGTCTTCCCAAGATGATTGGAACTTCATAATCTACCTCACAATCCAAGATAACAAAATCTGCGGGCAAGATGAATTTGTCAAGCCGCACCAAAACATCATCAATGATTCCCAAAGGCCGCTTCATAGATCGATCCACCATTTGAAGTCTCATAGAAGTTTCCCTAGGTTGACCAATTCCCAAGGTTTTGAAGACTAAATAAGGCATCAAATTGATGTTATCTCCCAAGTCGCACAATGCCTTGGCAAAATCCGCACTACAAATTGTACAAGGAATGGTGAATGCTTCGGTGTCTTCAAGCTTGGGTGACATTGAGTGTACTATTGCACTCACTTGGTGAGTCATTTTCTTTCCTTCTTTTTGCTAATTTGTGTGTTTAAATCAATCCAGGTACATATGGCTGATCCTTTAGGCAATGTTAAACCGGGGGAGGAGGTATATGACAACAGAGAGGATGAATTGATTCAAGTACCTCCACCTCGAAGACGGGGCCGACAGGCCAATCTTAATGATGATATTCCAGACCCTCCCCCGTTACCTCCTCCAAGAATTTCTCCTCGGGTGCTTCCAAATGAGGGGTATGCAAATGCTATTGTCCCGCATAGAATCCGGGAAGGCAACTTCCAAATCACTAATGTCATGCTGACACTCCTGGAGCAGCGTGGATATTTCACGAGAGCTTCCCATCAAAATGCCTACAAGCACCTAAAAAGCTTTGTGGACACATGTTGGGGAAGCAAGCAAACCAATGTATCGGAGGATACCTTGAGGCTCAAATTATTTCCTTTCTCTCTTCGAGGGAAGGCCCTGGATTAGCTTGAGTGACTCCCCAATCATTCTATTTCTACATGGGATGAATTGGCGGATAAGTTCATTGCCAAGTTTTTCTCCCTTGGGCACATGACGGCATTGAGAGACGAGATATTGGAATTCAAAAAAGAGCCGAATGAGCCCATTCATGAGATTTGGGAACGCTACAGAACTATGGTCAAAGAGTGCCCAAACAATGACGTGACGGAGGCCATGATACAACAGACTTTCTACCGAGGCATCAATACCACCAATCAGTGTCTCGCTGGAGGCAACTTTATGAAGCTGACTTACACTGAGGCATGTGACATCTTAGATGAAATGGCTGACACTTCTTCAGCATGGCATAGTGAAGCAAATGTGCCCCAGGGTGATCCAAGTGTTATTAATCTCCACAAAGAGCTTCAAGATCATGGGCAAGCAATTGCCAAGCTTACCACCACCATGAATCAACTTGCTAAGGCGCAACTTCAACAAATAAAAAGGCCGAAGCAAGTGCATGCTATGGAGGGGGTAAATCTTTTGGTGAACAAGCGAAGGCCTCGTGGAAATCAAGTGCAAAACAACAATGACCAATGCGACCAAGGAGTGAGTGGGTATAATCAAGAGGATTCCTATGATGAGAAAAATGAAGATGTCATGCATGCCAACAATTTTCAAAGGCAAAGGAACAATCAAGGGAACAACCAAAGTTGGAATAATCAAAGGCAAGGTAATTGGAACAATAATAACAAACCAAGCAATTGGGGGAACAACAATCAACAATGGGGAGACAACAATCAACAATTGGAGCGGGAACAACAATTGGGGTGGAAATGGAAATCGGGGGTCGGGCTTTCAAAGGCCCCCCGATGTATCAACAACCCAACAATCCACCCCCTATCAATCACAAGGCCAAGGTTCCTCAAGCAATGATATGGGTAGGATCGAGCAAATGTTCAAACAAATGATGGAACGCAATGCGTATTCGGATGCTCAATTTGCCTCCCATAACACCTCCATTCGAAATCTTAAAGTTCAAATGGGACAAATCTCACAAGCCTTGAACACACGCCCAAAGGTAGCACTACCTAGTGATACGGTGGTGAACCCCAAGGGTGGGAACAACAACAACAATATCGGTCACGCCATGGGGGTGACCACAAGAAGTGGACAAGGTGGTGAGGCTAGATCTTCAAAGCAAAAGAGAGTTGTTGGTGATGATGATGAATTGCAAAATGATGAGATTCCGATTGAGGTTGAGCATGTGGTGGAAGAGCTGACAACTAATGAAGTGAGGATTGATATTCATGACCATGAGGAGGAATTTCAAAGTGACGTGAACCCGTCTAGGGAACACGTAATTGACATACCCGAGCCAGCTGTGTCAAAAGAAAAGGCACCATTGCCTAGGCCTCCTCCTCCTTATCCTCAAAGGTTGGCAAAGCAAAAAAGTGAAAATCAATTCAAGAAATTCATCGACATGATGAAGAGCTTATCCATCAATGTTCCTTTGGTTGAAGCACTTGGGAAAATGCCCGGGTATGCCAAGTTTATGAAAGACTTGGTCACAAAGAAAAGGTCAATGGAGTGCGAGACTAACCTATACCACTAACGAGTAGCAAGGAAGGGGTCGAAACAGCTTTTACCCGAACGGGTCGGGATCGATTTCCACAAAGTGTTATGTATATGAGGGTTGAGTTTCTAATTGACCTAGTGGTGTGTCATGCTCTTAATTACACTTCTCATCATAAAGGTTTTGTAATTATACTAAGGTTTTAAACTAAAAGAGACTATTATCTATCTAGCTATGATCTTTTTGTGGATTTTCTCAATTAATAAAAAGAACTAGGATTGAAACTTACTCCTAGGCGAGTGACTAATGGGGTCTACAATCGAGGATAACCTTATGAATTGTGGGTGAATGACATATCATGCTAATTTGCTCACCCAATACCTCTCGGCAATTTGGGTGACTTTGCCCGAATTGGCCTTCTTAAGCACAATTGGGTGTTTCAATAAATCAAATGAAATGGCTATAGTCGAGTGTAGCTATCTCTAGGATCCACCCTTTTACTGGGGCTATCAATCTCTTAAGCTCACCCAAATACCTTGTTAGCCTAATTACCTAGACTTGGGTCATCTTTCCCAAGAGTAACCCTAGTCATGAAGGCGTGAAATAGTGTTTGCAACCACTAAATCTGAGAATTATGCATAAATTAGACTAAAAATCAAACACCCATACACAAAATCATCCTAAAATGGAATACCCATTAGTTACCTACACTAGGGTTGGGTCACAACCCTAGATTAAGGGTCTAGCTACTCATAATTGGAGAAGAAACTAAAATAGATGATGAATATTAACTCATACATGTAACTTACAAGATAGAAATTGAAGAACTATTGTAAGAACTAGGCTAAAATTACTCAAAATAGTCAAAATCTACTATTCACGTGTTCCTCCTAACAACTGATGACCTAAAAATGAGAAAAATATCTATTTATACTAGGCTGAAAATAATGGACAAAATTTCCCCAATGGAGAATTCGCTCCCAGCGTATTTCAGAGCGTCGCGGCGGATTGGCTTCTGCTGCAGTGCTCTTAGACCTTGAATGTTCTCTGATTATCCATTCCGCGCCCAGCGAAATAATGAAGCGATGCAGCGGTGGCTAAAACGCATCAGCAAAAAAATACCGCTGACCGCGAAAGTGTGGAACCTCACTCTTGCTGACTCTCTGAAGTTTAGCAAACGTTCCCAGTGTAATAGTGGACGCTGCGGCGGTAGATAAACCGCTACATTGGAAAAATAGCGCGGTCAGCGGTGAGTTCTGCCTCAAAAATCACCTCTCTGAATTTTGACAACAGGGCAACGGTGGGAAATCCGCTGCAGCGAAATGACAAACACTGCAGCGGAAAAGTGAACGTTACAATGTTTCTGCTGGGTACTGGGACATTGAATGTTTTGCTCCTTTTTGAGACCTTTTTGGATCAATATTCACAATTTAACTCAATTCCTGCAATTTAAACAACTTGCATCAAAATGTGGGAGTATTTTAGTCAAATTTACCTCACAACCTAAGAAAACGGGAGTAAATAGTAAGCACAAATCACTAGTTATCATATTTCAGTGAGAGCTTGAGTGGGGCAACCTTGGAGTCGCACAAACATCAAGATGTCAGTAAGTGGTATGCATGGGCGTACATGGCTCAACATTTTGTTCGACACTTTCAGTACAATATAGACATTATCCCAAACCGATCCTCCCTTTCTAAGATGGAAAAGAAGCCCAGTGAGAGCTTTATGGGAATATGGACTCAGATGGAGGGAACAAGCTGCCTGAATCAGTCCTCCGGTTGTAGAAGAAGAAATGGTTAAGCTTTTCCTACAAGCTTAAAGACCCACCTATTTCAGTCATTTGATCCTTGTTTTGGGTAAACCTTTCAATTATGTGGTAAAAATGGGGTAGATGATAGAAGAAGGAATCAAGCCAGGCAAAATCATGAGCTATTCTGTATTGAAGGATACTACAGAAGACATTCATAACATCTCAATGAACCTTTGGGGGAAGAAAGAGAAATAGAAAAGATGTTGTTGTTCCCCGCCAATGACAAGATCCAGTAGGCATTCCTACTCAACGCTTTCAGCCTCAATACCGATCCCATGAATATCCACGTACTCTAGATAATCCTCCCTAATGCTACTTCTCTCCACAAAATCCCCGAATTCATACCTCACTTTCCCACTACTCTATCCATAATGCACCGCCATATTCTCCCCATCCACAGGACCCGCAATGGCCTGCACCACCTCCACAAATGTCTTACCCGCCTCCTCAAGCATGTCAACCACCTACCCGCAAGAGGTTCCAACCGCAGCCGGAGTACAAAATGAAAAGGCAGCAACAAAGATAAAAGACTTTCACTCCTATTGGAGAATCATCTGCCAATTTGTTTCCAAAGGTTGTGACAATTGGACATGTTGACGCTAACTTAGATAAAAATGTCGAACCCCCTTCCAAAGAATTTTGTTTTTTATCAAAGGTTCACATATTGCTCTAATGCCCCGAGGCACAATATAGAAAAGTGTTGACATCTGAAAAGAGCAGTCTAGAAGCTTATTGATGCAAGTGACATTATCGTGCAAAATCTAGATAAAGCGGATACTAGCCAAATTCCATCTCCTATTCATAATGAGATGTATATGGTAGGCATGATTTGTGTTGAAAATCAATATGAGAACTCTTCTGAATCCCTTGGAGGGCCACTTTCCGCAAAAGTTTCAGCGCTATCAGTCTCGGTTCCAAAAGTTAATCTTAAGAATTAGTTGGCAAAAAGGACCCAAAAGCAATTTGTTGAGATCAATGTGATGGAGACTCGTGAAGGTCCTAGTAAGGTCGATGTGCGACTCAGTGGCTAAGATGTCACGCTTGGTAAACGGAAAGACGCTCCTTTCTTAGCTAGCTAGGGGAGTCTTGGTGGTTTATTTTGTTGTCATTTATGTTGTCCGGGTTATTTCAGGGTTGTAATCTGGATATTGTATTGTGACTCAATCCCTTCTGTCCTTCTATTTTGCCTAGTTCGTTTAGCCGTAGTAATTCATTAGTGTTATCTAGGTTTGTTACCGGGTTGTAACCCAAGTTTTCTCGCTTGTTTTTGTTGTTCACACTTTTTCACCATCAGTTTAATGTAATCTCCTGTTTTTAGTTATTTCTTGTCCATTTTGTTTAGTTCTCTTTTTCTTTTTATAAGTCTTTTCATGTTGACTCTAGTGACATGACATGCACGCGTAATTCTCAGCCTGATCTTAAAAGTTAGTCTAATCATAAAGCAATGAAACAAGTTTTGAAGATAAAAATTAGAGGGAAATAAGTAAAGATTTGGACATTTTGAGACCATTTAAAGCTTGATTGTGTGAAACTGGGGCAGATAGTTTGGGGAGTTAAGATGACGATAAGAAATTGTTACAAGAGAGTGCGTCCCAGACAATTTGAATCAAGCAAATTTGAGTTCAAATGTATCTCAAGTTACAAGATAAAGCCAAGAGATTTTTCTCCAAATTGACAGAGCACATCCATTGTGAAGAAGAGATTACACAACGAGAGTTCTCTACTTGACAAGGCACTAAAGAAAAGTGAAAGGGTGATAACAATGCCAAAGTTGCAAAAGAAATGATGTGCATGATCTTCCTTTTTCATCTTCAAGTTACATATGTTGTACTTGGCATTTTCAGGGATTGGGAGGCCCTCTTTCAGCTACCCAAATACTTTATACCATTCGGTACCCCTTTTGAGCCTATGCTATTTTTCTTGACCCCCCCCCCCCCCCCCCCCCCTTTTGGAATCGAGTTAGAGTCATAAAAAAATCATGCCCCATAAGGTTTGCTTTAGAAACTTCACTCCGGAAGAAAATTTCAAAAAAAAAAGAAGATGAAGAGAAAATAGCATCAACAAAGAGTAGTCTTTTGAACTACATTCGACCTGATTCTTGTCACCGCAAGATACGTAGGCAGCCTTATGATTCGGTCGAATCAAATAAAATATTTCATAATCCCACGAAGTCAAGAGTGGGGCAGTTTTTCTTAAAAATTCCATCTAAAAAAAAGTCAAATCCTCTCGTTTTAGAAACTGTGGCAAAGTTTAATATGGATTACAAAAGCTGTAAATAAATTAACCCTGTTGTCTTAGTTATTTTGGGCCTTTATTATATCCCTTCTTTCTAACCCCATCCAAAAGCCATAATACAGTCCAAAAAAAGACCTCCCAGATAATATTTGAGAATGTCGAGCTAGACATGCAAGAAGCATATGATATTTCTACTATGGTCAATGCCTTGCCATCTGCAGAATCAGAGAAAATAAGAAGAAAAGAACAAAAATGAGAGAGTCTTATTGGTGAAAACCCTCAGGGGAACCATAAGGCAGTGGTGAGTTGAGAGAAAGAGCAAAATGAGATAGGCTTGATGGTGAAAATCCTTCAGGCACTACAAGCCGAATAAGGATCGTGAATCAGATAGGATAATCGGAGCATTGAAGCCTAGTTCCATAGCTTAGAGATATAACAAAAGTTGAACATTAGATTTTCTTGACATATTAGGCCATTAATTATCCACATCTGATAAGTTTCTACGTTGTAATTTTCTTAATAGATATCATCTCTTTCCATTATCCCTTACTCTGTTCCTTTTGCTTTGTTCAAGTCCTCTTTTTGAGTCTGTTTGGTCAGAACAAGTGAGAAATGACTTCAAAATTTTCTACCAGCTTTCTAATTGCACAGAGCGGCATCTGGCTAGCACATCAAGGGGGCATAAGTCAGGAAAGAACAATACCCGCACTGAGTTGATAACAATTGACGCGCTTTGGGATTCATGTGAAATGCAAAGGTCTATAAATGTCAATTCATGAGCAAGATGCAACAGAAAAAGGGTCTAGGGATCGAATAGATCATAGGCATGTTTTGTGGTAAGGTTTGATAGAAAAATGGTTAGTCAATAACAAGCAAGGACTTCCGAGTCGAAACCAAGGTTAATCATGGCAAGTACATGAAAAATCTCCCTCAAAGTCAAGGCCACGAACCAACCACCCATTTTAAACTCACTATTTTTCTTTTGTTGAAACAGGGACGAAGACGATGTCCAAATCAAAGCTTGGAAGCTTGAACCTTTTAGGTGTCATGCCTAATTTTGTCAGCACAAAGGCTGTTTGAGTATGTTTGTTTTTACCTCCTAGGCATCCCCCTAGTTGAGTAGATCATCACCTCTCAAGAATTTTCTCTAGTTGAGAAGAACCATACCTCCTAGACATCCCACTAGTTGGGAAGAATCTTTAGTTTACCTTAAGTTCAGGGGTCCCGCCTGGAAAATACGGCCAATTTTAGTTTTCTTAAGTCGTTAATATTTAGTTTTCCTTAAGTCCAGGGGTCCCGCCTGGAAAATAGGGTTAATTTTTTTTAAAATTTTCTTAAGATGTTAGTCTTAGTTTTCCTTAAGTTAAAGAGTCCAGCCTGGAAAACAGGGTCAATTTCTAGTTTTCCTAAGTTTTAATATTTATTTTTCCTTAAGTTCAGGAGTCCCGCCTGGAGAATAGGGTCAGTTTTAGTTTCCTCCAGTTGTTAGTCTTTAGTTTTCTTAAGTTCAGGGGTCCCGCTTGGAGAATAGGGTCAATTGTTAGTTTCCTTAAGTTTTAATCTCTAGTTTTTCTTGAGTTCAGGGGTCCCTCCTGGAGAATATGGTCAATTTTTAGTTTAGTTGGACTCAGTTTATAGTTTAATCAGAACGAATCATGATAGTGGCAAAAGAGGAGACCTTCAGCAATAATGACACAAACTAACCACCATATTTTAAAACTAACAAGATTTCATTTGTTTGAAACAGGGACAAGAAAATTTGTTCGATCTGCAGGTATCCTCCATAAGGAAAGTATGGTTCAGGGTCAAGGAATTTTGTTCTTTCTGCAGGGATCTTCCAGAAGAGAGCATGGCTCATGTAAGTTCATTTTCAGTTCTCAGGACCCTCATGGAGAATGGGATTAGTTTTAAGATCCCAGGACCCTCTTGGATAATGGGATTTGATTAAGTTTTCAGGACCCTCCTCAAAAATGGGATTCAACTAACACTCATAGATGTTCTTGGTACAAACTAAGGCAGTGTTTTTGTCTGTTTTGTTGTGATTGCAGGTACCCACCTGGAGAACAGGGTCAACTTTCAATTTTCAAGTTCAAGAGGCATCAGGAGCCCGCCTGAAGAACATGGTCAATTTTCATTTTTCAAGTTCAAGAGGTATCAGGAGCCCACCTGAAGAACAGGTCAACTTTCAAGTTCAAGTTAGAGAGGCATCAGGAGCCTGCCTGAAGAATAGGGTCAACTTTCAATTTTCAAGATCAAGAGGCATCAGGAGCCCACATGATTAAAAAAATCAACTTTCAAGTTCAAGTTAGAGAAGCATCAGGAGCCCGCCTGAAAAACAGGGTCAGCGTTCAATTTTCAAGTTCAAGTTAGAGAAGCATCAGGAGAATCTCGCCTGAAGAACAGGGTCAACTTTCAGTTTACAAGGTCAAGTCAGAGAGGCATCAGGAGCCCGCCTGAAGAACAGGGTCAACATTCGATTTTCAAGTTCAAGTAAGAGAAGCATCAGGAGAATCCCGTCTGAAGAGCAGGGTCAAGTTTCAGTTTCAAGTTTAAGTCAGAAGCAGCAGGAACCCGCCTAAAGAATAGAGTCAACCTCCAGTCTTTAAGTCATCAGAAGTAGCACGAGCCGCCTGAAGAATAAAGCCAACCTCCAGTCTTTAAGTCAAATCAGAAGTAGCACGAGCCGCTTGAAGGACAAGGCTTGCAAGCTCAAGTATACTCCAAGTTCAAGTTTATTTAAGTGCAAGCAGCAGGGTGCCCGCCTGAAGAATAGGGTCAACTTCCAGTTTTCTTCAAATTCAAGTCAGCAGGATGCCTACCTAAAGACCGGAGTCAATTTTCAACTTCATGTTGAAGGATCAAGTAGAGAGTCATGAAGATTCGAGACAAGAAGTAAATAGGATCTTGTATCTTTCTTTTAGTTTTGATGTAAGTTTTCCTTTTATTTTGATGTAATGGCAGGAACCGCGGGCCAGAACCTCGACAACACCTCAATCGGCTCTCCAACTCGGTATACTCCATCACTTCATTCACTTCTGAACTACACGAGGCCTCATTCCTTTATAGCCAAGGATATGTAGGTAGATCAAATACCAGGGCTCGGTCACATTCTCCTTTCTCTTAGTTTTTGGTCTCTCTAAATAAGGGTCGGGTCAAAAAAGCATGTCTCATAGTTCTTTGTCTAAAAACTCTTCGTGTTTTCAATCAAAGAGGGGCAGTTGTAGACATGTAATTTTTGACCCTCCTCGAGATTTTATACATTTTAGCTGTTACATATTTAGTTTAGTCTAATATTACTATTTTAATTAGTTTTGACTCTTTTACTTTATTTTATCAAAAAATATTAAAAAATACAAAATAATTCCAATTTTTCTCTATTCAATTAAGGTATTAGGTATTTTTAGAAAAATATTATTTTTAACCCATTTCTATTTTTTGTATAATCTTCAAAAATATTAAAAACAGTTTCATGTCATAATATAGTTGACTTAATTAATTAGGATTAATTTTACATTTTTATGGTGTTATTTTAGAAAAGAAATTAATATTTTTAGCATAATTGCAAGAATTGTAGAATTAAAAGTCTAATTTAAAACCCAATTCACCAAGACAATTCTTTTTAGCCCATTACCCCCACCTTAACCTCTAAATCCAAACCACTCATCAAATCTAATCTTAGGGCTACCATTAATTCCCTACCCAAAAATAAAATCCCAATTAAAAACCCCTAAAAAGACTTCCTCTTCCTCACCCAAGAAAAATCCTAATCCCACACCACTAAAGCAGCCGCCCGCCGGCATACCACCACCAGAGCTTCTTCTTCGCCTTACACCACCACAACCCCCATCCTCATCCCCATCGCCGCCATTCACCCCTAAGCTTCAGCACACTAACTCTTCTTCTTCTCCACCCTTTACAAAGCTAGAAGAACCCTAGATCTGCCCAACCCTTACACCCCCACACGGCCGCCGCCAGCAAGACCACGACCTCCCTAACCAAGCCAAGCCAACCCATCTCCTTCACCAAAGCAGCTCACTGTCGCCGCCCCCCCGTCGTCATATCACTCTCCCCATCTCTGAGAAGAAACCGCCGCCGGCTACCTTAACCCATTTACCTTACACTTCAACCGCCCCCTCTAACCTCATCTCCCCATTTTCCAAACCGCCAACCACCAGTCGTCCACCTCTAAGAACACTGTCGTTCTCACACTTCAAACACGACCAGAAATTTAAAAAAAAGAAAAAGAAAAAAGAAGAGAGGACAAAGAGCTATGATAGAGGCGGATGATAGTTTTCGACTGGACAATTTGATTCTATTCAAATCTCACTTTTAATTTCTTCTATGATACAAATCCGTACGAGAATCCTGTGAAGTCGTCTCCTCTCGCGTGAATTTGGTTCTTGTGCCACAGTCTTCTAAGACTGATTTAAACAAATATTTAAAGTCTGATAATCGCTCAAGCACACTCTTAGACTCAAAATCAGTCCAAGTTGTTGATTTCCATTTCGAAATTTCAAGCTCTTCCGAAACCTGAAAGCATTCGTCAAAGGTCGTGGTCTGACACGTCGAGGTTGTTTTCCGAGGTTCGAGGTTCGCGGAGCAATTTCTTGTTGTTGTTGTACATTCCTATATGTGCTGCAATTTGCTCGATTTTGGCTTAAGGGTCTTGTACAACTTTCAAGTGTCGAAGAAAATCTGATAACTCCTTTTGAGGTCCATTTCTCACTTTGTTATCGCTTTAGATTTTGTGCGTGTGCTTGTGATTGATTCTTGACGACATGAACGATACTTGTTTCTTCTCTGTTTGTGACTTGCCTCAATTGATTTGATGGTTGAGCTTCATCTAAGTCTATTACCGTTTTGTTTACTATTTTTCTTAATGATTGATTGTTTGAACTTAGTATCTAGTTAAGTTAATTGGTTTTGGTTGTACCATCGCTTGACTGCCAGTTTGTGTCAATTTGTGCGTAGAGTTTCTTATGTGTTGATATTTGAGTTAAGTTCACATACTAATGGAAGAAATAATGAAAAAGAATTGCTTGGTGGTTTGTGGGATCTGGATTTAAACGGAGTTAAAAAGAAAGTGAGCACTTCATTAAGGTCACTGTTTTGCTTTAGTTTTACTTTCCTTCTATTTCATTTTATTTTACCCGCTAGTAGCATATTTAGGCCGACCACACTCGGGTAGGCAAATCTTAAGTTTTCTTTATTTTATTTTTATTTGAGGTGAGAGGTCGTATATTTTAGTTTATTATCCGGGGAATGCCCTGCAGAAATTTGTATATATTTTTATTCCGGGGAATGCCCCCAAGAACTTGTAAATCTTTTGAAGGCCAAAGACGGAACGATTTGAGGAAGCATAGAATAGGATTATTTTTATTTTTATTTTTCTTCTACTAGGTGGGGACGATCTCGATCCTCTTATGTGTTTATTTTCCCTCTTTGTGTGTTTCCACCTCAATCTGAGTATTCTTTAAAGCCAACTTGATTGAGTACGCAACCGTGACTTTCACGGGATTCGGGGAATGCCTAACACCTTCTCCCCGAGTCAAATGAACCCCCTTACCTTGAATCTCTGGTGAAGAATTAGTTTTAGAGTCAAATGTGTTTTTGAAAGGAAAAATTTAAATAATTATTTCTAAAAGAAAAAGGTGACCTGGCACACCGAAATCAAATGCCACGTGGCGACTCTAAAAATCCCTTTAAAACACAAATCTTTTGTCACCTTTCAATTTTGAAACCCTTTTTGAACTTTGCAAAATCTTTTATATATTTTTATAGAGGGGTTAGTGAAGTTTGTGAAAAAAAGGAGTGTGACAAGAAGAATTAAAACAATAACTCTCGAGCCCACCGTTGCTTCATACTCCAAAGGCAGATGAAAAGCTCTACTTATTCTTAGCGGTCTCGGAAGTCGCGATAAGTGTTGTCCTAGTTCGAGATGAGCAAGGTATGCAATTTCTTGTTTATTATGTAAGTCGAGCTCTAGGAGAAGCAGAAATTCGATATCCACATTTAGAAAAATTGGTGCTTGCTCTAATAAGAGCCTCTAGGAAGTTAAATCCGTATTTTCAATGTCACACTATATGTGTGATAGCCACTTACCCGTTTCGTATTGTTTTACATAAACCCGAACTTTCAGGACGATTGGCCAAATGGGCAGTCGAACTCGGTAGGTATGGTATTGAATATCAGCCCCGAACGGTTAGTACACTTCGTGTCCGACTTCACGCCAACCCTCGTACCCGAAGTTGAAAGGGAACTTTTGTTAAAATTAGGTACATCATCGAGGGTTTGGACTCATTTTACAGACGTCGCTTCGAATGTGAAAGGGTGCAGGCTAGGTATTGTTTTGAAGTCGTCCGCGGGAAACACTATTAGGAAATCCATCAAAACTTCTAAGTTGACTAACAATGAGGCCGAGTACGAGGCCATGATTGCAGGTCTCAAACTAGCTAAAAGCTTGGGAGCGGAAGTCGTCGAATCCAAATGCGACACCCTACTTGTAGTAAACCAAGTAAATAGAACATTCAAGGGTCGAGATGATAAAATGCAAAGGTATTTGGATAAGCTGCAGGTGGAATTACTTCGTTTTAAATAATGGACTTTGCAGCATGTACCTCGAGAACAGAACAGTAAAGACGATGCCCTCGCAAATCTGGGATCATCAGTCGTGGATGATGAAATCAGCTCGGGGACTTTCGTTAAGCTTTCGAAATCAGTAACCGAAGAAGGTCACGCTGAGATAAACTCCACAAGCCTAACCTAGGATTGGAAGAATAAATATATCGAGTATTTGAAAAATGGAAAGCTCCAATCGAACCCTAAGGAATCGAGGGCTCTACGAACAAAAACTTCTCGATTCACAGTGGTTGAGGATGGAACATTATACAATAGGATGTTCGACGGACTGTGACCAGGGGACACCGATTATGTCCTACAAGAAGTTCACGAGGGTACTTGTGGGAATCACTCGGGTGCCGAATCACTAGTTCACAAAATCATCAGAACATGATACTATTGGTCCAATACGGAGAAGGACACTAAAGAATTCATTCGAAAATGTGATAAGTGTCAAAGAAATGCACCAATGATCCACCAGCACGGAAAGCAACTTTATTCAGTCATATCCCCAAGGTCATTTATGAAATGAGGGATGAATATCGTCGACCCTCTATCATCGGCCCCGGGTAAAGCTAAATTCATATTATTTATGACTGAATATTTCTCTAAATGGGTGGAAGCACATGCCTTCGAGAAAGTCAGAGAAAAAGAAGTTATATACTTCATATGGGATCACATCATATACGGGTTCGGGATACCTGTCGAGATCGTGTGCGACAATGGAAAGCAATTCATCGGCAGCAAGGTAACAAAGTTTTTCGAAGATCACAAAATAAAAAGAATCTTATCGACACCATATTATCTTAGTAGAAACGGACAGGCCGAATCGACAAACAAGACCATCATTCAGAATTTGAAGAAAAGGTTGAACGACGCCAAGGGAAAATGGAGAAGAATTATACCCGAAGTCCTTTGGGCATATCAACCAACGTCAAAATCCAGTATGGGGGCAACGCTGTTCTCCTTAGTATACGGTGCCGAAACCTTAATTCTTGTCAAAGTCGGGGAACCCAACACCAGATTTTGCTACACAACGGAAGAATCAAATCACGAGGCTATGAATACTAGCCTCGAACTACTAGATGAAAAACGAGAAGCCACCCTCGTTCGAATGGCCTCGCAAAAACAACACATCGAAAGGTATTATAATTGGAGCACCAACCTTCGCCACTTCAGAATCGGGGACTTGGTCCTGAGAAAAGTCACCCTCAACACTCGAGACCCTAACAAAGGAAAACTCGAACCAAATTGGGAGGGACCGTATCAAGTCCTCGATGTCTTCGTAAAAGGATCCTACAATCTTGGAACGATAAACGGCGATCAACTACCAAATAATTGTAACATCTCACTCCTCAAATGATATTATTGTTAAGGTATAACATTTTCCTTTTTCATTTTCATTTTATACTAACTTATTTTCAGGTGTTCGACCGAATGTATCGAAGTTCTCATCAAGCAGAAAGATATTAGGACCTGAAAGCACGCGTTGCACTCTTTTTCCCTTCGACTGGTTTTTATCCCACATGGGTTTTTCCGGTAGGGTTTTTAACGAGGCAATCTTTGTTCGTGCTAACTTAGAGTATCCGAGGTTTTCTTACAATCAAACCTCGAATACTGGGGGAATCACCCTCGGGTGTTATATTTTCAAGGAAAATATTTCGTGTCAAAGGGGTCTTGATAGGAAAACTTTGTAATGGGTCAAACGGTCTAATGAACTGTGTCCGTATAGATTACTCGAGACCTAATGGAAAAACATGTACGCATATATGAACTATTCAAAGAAGTACTTTTTCTTACCAGATATCTTGTGCCTTAATGAAAATTTCTACTTTACAAGCTCCATACTTACAGTTTTTTGTGAAAACTGGTTCAATGGCCAAGTAAAACTACACCTCGAACGATCAACCCCAGACTCGAGGACTGGCATAAAAAATCAACATGTTCGAAATATCTAACTTCGAAACCGTAAGACCTCAAAGAGGCAACCCTCGATTTATAGGCCAAGGATACCATTCTCGGGGACTAACACTTTGAACAAGTTTTAAGTGTTATTGGAAAAATAATCCCAAGAGGCATACCCAAAGGCGATGACCAAACTAGTGCGGCTTGGAGACGTTCGAATCCCCCAATAAAAACAGGACTTTGAATTCTTTGAAACCCGGTTAAAAAGGTCTACCCTCGGCAAAATAATCAAAGGGCTTTGATAATATTAGCCATCGAAGAACCTTAAGAGGTATCGAATTATTTAAATACAAATTTGTGCTAAGGCATAAAAAGTAAAGGGATTTCAATCAAATATTAAACCCTAAAAAAATCCAATGGTTAAAAAAATCATGCTAAGCATTCTTCTAAGGCCATATCGGCCCGATTCAAAGAGACTAAGGGCCATTAGATTTTGGAGTTCGAGAATACGTTCTTACTCAATTCAAACCTAAGGGTTTCACTACTTCGAGCTCAAGTAAAAGCTCACTGGACTACAGTTTGAGAATCCGTTCTCACTCAATGCAAACCTAAGAGTTCTATTACTTCGAGTTCGAGTAAAAACTCACTCGATTATGAAAGTAGTATTAGTGTGGCTTCGATCAAGTTGCCCAAAACCGAAGTCTTAAACATATTATTCAAGGAATAAAGTATGCTAAAATTTTACAATGCGTAAAGAAGGTTTGGAATTATCACAAGGCAAAAACTGAGAAGAAATTCAAAGAGGAAATATTTTTATATATATATTTGAACAATAGTATTAACAAAGGACCGAAAAAGGTCCTACACAAAAAAGAAAAAGTACAAGAGTCCTAGCTATGCTCGGGCGTGACTCCTTCCTCGGGGGAAGCTTCCTCCTTGGGCCCCTACCATTGTCGGATCCTCTCTTGCTACCTTCATCTTCATCCTCATCGTCGGAAGAGGCTAATAACCTGGCATCAACTTCGTGCATCTTTTGCCTGAGCTATTTCCTCATAAAGATCGAAGCCTCGGGCATGAATCTCCTCGAGGGTCTCTCTGAGATTGGCACTTTGCTAGATCAATAGTCCATTGTGCTCGATCGGTATCCTCCCTCAATTGAGCTTGGGCAGCCTCGACATCAACCAGATATATGGCTACCGACTTGTCAGCCTGAACCTTCACTTTTTCAGCCTAAGCTTGGACCTTAGCAAGTTCAGCCTCGATCTCCTCGATCCCCTTGTCCTGAACCGAACTTTCCTCCCTAGAATTTTGAAGTTGAACTTCGGGCGATGACAGTTGAGCCAAAGTGGTCTCTTTCTCCACAGCAAAGCGGTCCATGTCTTCCTTCCACCTATGGCAACCAGCTTTAACTTGATCAACCTCATTCCAGAATAGCTCTATCTTCTCAACTTTTTGCTGCAACTGTGGCATCGAAATTTTAGCTTGCACCCTTGGATCGAGCACATATTTTTTCAAAATAATATTTACCTGCTCGTTCAACTCAGTTTCCTCCTTACGGCCCTGTCCAAGTCAGCTCGGAGGTCCCTGATCTCCTTATCCTTCTGCCCACAGAGGAGCTTGAGAGCGTTCCTCTCCTCCGAAAACCTTTGGAGATCGAGCTCACATAAGCTTAAGTCGGCCCGAGACTTAGAGAAAGCCTGTATGAGAAAATATAGAAGTTAGACCGAAAGAAGGAAAAGTGAAAAGAAAAACTACATAAGCAAAATTAACACTTACTCGACTCAAAAGAAGTAGGGCCTCTTTGAAGAGGTTGGATGCGTCGTTGAGATCAGATACATCATCAACCCCGGTAAAGCAATCCCGAAAGGGATCCTCCTCATCGGGGACTCCGCCTATTTCAGGGGTCCTTATAGCTCGAGTATCCCTTATGGCCTCCTCGGAAAAAGCCGGTAGAGAGGGTGAGTGACCTGCTTTCACTGCCCTATGCGAGTCACTCGGGGCGCTCTGTGCAGATCTAGGGGTCTCGGAACCATCCCCCTCTAGTATATTTATTGTTGGATGAGGGATAACCTCGACCTCGGATGATTCGGGGGCTTTGCCCGAATCTTTCTTCGAAACCTCCTTATCACGAGACAAGGTATCGACAAACGCCATCGGCTTAGAGGACTTGGCAGTCTCGACAGTCTTCCTTACTCGAATCACCAGCACCGAGTCATCACCCTCATCTTCTTCTTCCCTCAGCCTTTGGACTGACTCTACTGTAAGAGGGATAACTTTCCTCCCGGGTCGTTGAGCTGCTGCATTTTTGGGTTTGGGGTCCTCGTCGAGACCCTCTTCCTCTTATTATTTTTCCCCAGTTTCAAAACTGGAGCCATAGCCTCTTCCTCGCTGCTCGGAGGCCTCAAGACCGTGTCTTTGTTCAGGCGTGCACAAAAAGGGGCTAAGTAAGAAAAAGAAATGTCACCAACGCCTTAGAAATAAGGTGAGGGAAACTCACCATGGTTCTTTGCTTCACATTTGCCTTTTGCTAAGTCGCGTCAACAACGCTCAGCATAGAAGGAAGTCGAAGCCAGCTTCTGAAACCAGTACTCGAGGTCAGGAACTACTCGAGGCATCCAAGCAACCGATGCACAACAAAGGAAGATGTTCAAAGAAGCCAAAACAAAAAGGAAACTTGGAAATAATGAGTAACGTGTTACTTACTCTTCGGGTTCCATTTCTTGGGAAATGACATTTTTTCCTTCGGGATAAGGTCACAAGTCCTCACCCGAACAAACCGACCTATCCACCCCCGGTCCTTTTCCTCGTCGATACTCGAGACCAATGCCTTGGTCGCTCGACGTTGCAGTTTGATCAAACCTCGAAAAATTCGAGGGCTGTATAACTTGATGAGGTGGTCGAGGGTGAACGACATCCCCTCAACTTTGCTGGTGAAGAACCGGAGCATGAGCACTATGCGCCAAAAAGAAGGGTGTATTTGTCCTAGTGTCACCTAATATTGACGGCAAAAGTAAATGATGACCGAATTGAGGGGGCCCAACGTGAAAGGTTAAGTGTAAACACTTGGATACCCTTCCACATGGGTAGTAATGCTTTCTTCAGGAGAAGGGATCCCTACAACTTTGTCCCTCCAGTTGCAATCCTTTTTAACATCCTCGAGATATCCCACCGTTATCGAGCAGATATACCTCGATACGTGCTCACATCGGCCAGGGACCGATGGAGGATTCTCGACTTTGAAGTAAGATTTTAGAACACACGGGCCGGGAACATACTCCCCAGGGAGCGGTTCTGCCGGCGTTTTAGAAGAAGAGGAAGCTTTTTCCTTTTGTGGAATGGTTTTGGATGCTTTCGCCATTATATAAGTAGAAGAAAGAGGAAAGTAGTAAGTTCTGGTGGTTCAAAACTAGCGGAGATGGCCTAAGGAGTGATGAAAGAGAAGATATTAAGAGAGTTAAAGGCTTAGAAAAATTGATGAAGATGAAAGTAAAGTTTGATTCAACAAAAAGAAGCCATATTTATAGATTTACTGTGCCAGTTTGATGGCACTAGCAGCCGACCGGCCACTGACGCGCATTAATGGTTTGGGAAACTGTATCGATGGGACGTTTCGGTCACTTCCATCGTTTACGCCACGAGGATGACATCATTGTTTATCGAGGTCATAGAAAAATTGAGACTCAAATCGTTTCTTATCATTATATTCTAAGAAACGAAGGGACTATCTATATACGCTAGAAATCAGGGTTACCCAATTTCACTATTAGATCGAGACTGGGATGTTGCATCGAAGAGTGAGACGTTGAGTCCGAAATCGAAGCCTCTTTCTAGATCGAGGTCGATATCAATCGAGGCCAGAAGATATAGACTTCGAGTAATATCAGGATAGCTTTTGTAACAGAAAAAGTGAGATATCCGTGATTGGTCAAGGATCTTGTCGTGAATCTTGGAACGGATCAAATCTATAGCGGTTAATCAGCTGTTTATATGATTTCCTTCTGTAATTAGAAGTATACCATAATTAGGATTCCTATACTATATAAAGAGGAATACCATTTATTTGTAACAATCATTGTTGCATGATAAAAAACTATACAATCATTTCTTTCTTGCTTATTGTTCCGCTTACTGTTCATAAGAATTATTCATTCTTTATTGCTCTTATACTGTCACCTCGGGATTACTTCAATTCGAAGTCGAGGTCGAGGTTCAGCTTGTACACTGGTTTGGTTTATTTTATAGTCCAACTCAGTCATTTACTTTCTTATTCATCAAATTGGTATTGAGTGAAATCACCTATCCTTAAAACTACAATATAAATTTAATTGTTATCCAAATTTTGTGGTAAACCGTTATCAATCCCAATTTGACCCTAATTATCAACTTATTTAACCAATCACTCTTTTTTTCCCTTTTTCTCACTTTCTTTTCCTCCTTTTTTATAATTAAATTTTACCCCTCTAAATTTGGTGGTAAAATAAAAGTCTACTTCAAAACCGTGTCGAGCAGATGATTTTATTCTGATTTTGTTTTCTTTTTTGGCTATTTTTGCAACGGGTTGATTTATTTTGTTGGGCGTAACGCCTTCATTGCAAGTTTAATAGGGGAGTAAAAGAAGAGCCAAAATTGGAAGAAAGAGCCAAATTTGGAAAAATTGTGAGCGCTAATACTAATAATTACAGTATATTGTTTTTCCTCGTCTTCTCGTCTTCCCATTGTTGCGCCGGTCGCCGGGCCCCAAACAAGACAAAGAGTATACTCCTAAGAAACCCCACAAAAAGAAAACACCTACTATAAAAATATTGCCACTCTGTCTCTCACTGTTGTTTAGCTTTCTTGCTTTTTTCTTTCCCGATCAAAATCATCTTAGACGGCCATAAACAATTTCTCTCAACTCTTTCTTTTCTCACCAATTCTGAAAAATATGAATGACCTGCTAGCGGTTAGTTTATTTTCTTAGGCTCCTTGTATACTTTTGCTGTTTTGATTACTATGAAATAAAAAAATGAACTTTTTTGTTACTTCTATTGTTTAGCCTCCAAGATTTCAGTTTTTATTATCATATGTTTGTGCTCTCGTTTAATTTCGTTGTGAATTGATGTTCATATCTTAAGTTTGCTTATACTAGTCTGGTGAAATTTGTAAAGATTGGATTTTTATGTAAGTTGGTTTTTATTATCATACGTATAAACTGAATACTTGGTTATTCAACTAGTAAATATCAGTCTTTTTATGCACCCTAGGGTGTGGTGGGTTGAGAACTATGAGTTCTCGGTTCAAATCCTCGGGTAATAGAATTACCCGGTAGCTGTGTTGGTGGGAGGTAGGGTATCCTATGGAATTAGTCGAGGTGCGCGCAACCTGGCTCGGACACCACAATTGTCAAAATAAAAAAAGGGGTATTATCACTTTTAGCTTGCGCAAGAAACTATTTACATTACGTAGCCGAAAAAGCATATAAATTTTTTATAACTTCTGTATATAACATACGCAATGTGTGTATATATATACAAAAATATATATATATTTTTTTCCGGCTATTATTTTGAGAGCGGCTATACGGGTAATTTTCCCATATCAAAATATCAGTCTTTTTATGCTAGAGTTTGAACTAGAATTACGGTTACTCCTCCATGTCTTTATTTATTTAGTTATGCTTATTCTTGTCTTTCCTGCTAGCTATTGTAACTTTATTTGCAATTTAACAAAGCCTAACTGCAGATATATTGATAAATTGGAGTTTTTGTTTGTTCTCCTGATAATTTTGTTTTGATATTTATCTATATCACATATTCACATTATCTTGTACTTCAAGCACCTGTTAACAACGTTTGTACATTAATCTTTTTTGGCTTCAAGTAAGGGGAATTATGCGATATTGAGTTTTAATGTTATGGAATTTCTGTTACTGTTTCAGGATTCAAGCTTTGTTAGTGCCAAAGATAATGCTTCCAAAGAATCTGACATTGAGATGGGCAGTCGGTTTACGAGGAGTCAGTCAGATTCAGGAATGGACACCTTCAATAAGCAGGTATTACTTCACTGACCCCTGAGTTATTTTAAGATGATCAAAGTAGTGCAATTCTCATATAAAGATAAACTATAAGAACCAAATCTTTACATGTTTATTCTCCGATCGCCTTGCTTCTCACATATGTTACTTTCCCTTGTAGATACAAGAAATTGAGAAACAGGTTGATAAACTATCTGGTTTGCTGAAGAGCCTTAAGGTATTTTTTCTGTTGTAATTATTATTTTCCTTATCAAATAAGAGCCTTAAAAGTATTCTCATACATATTCTGTGCCTTTTTTAGTTTTAATTGCTTTTCAGAAGCCACTTGGATATATTTGTACTTTCTTCTTTTGAGAAACTGCAAATGCTATATATATATATATATATATATATATTCTGTCCCACTGTTAAGACAAATAAGTTTTGGCTTCATTGAAGCCTGCTTTTACATGCTTTAAATTTTCAATAAAATCCATCCTGGAAAATTGAGTAATTTGAAGAGCTTTCTCGAGTCGTAAGGTTACATTTCTTTTTCAGTATTGTTCCAGAGTACTTTTAAGGTAGGTAGTCACATTAGTTGACAATCTTTTCAGCTGTGTTTCTTTTGGTTGTTTTGTGGTGGGTTTGAGGGAGTGTGTTGGAAGTATATTACTTCCACTGTTGAAGAAAAACTATTCATATTTCTCCCGCTATGTACAACAACAAGCCCAGTATGTTCCCACTAGGTGGGGTCTGGGGAGGGTAGTATGTACGCAGACCTTAGCCCTACCTAACAGGTAGAGAGGCTGTTTCCAATAGACCCTCGGCTCAGGAAAGGTAATAAGAAGAAGAGGATAGCAATGAAAATAGGGAAATAATATATCCCCGGTGTAATATTGGTAGCAGTATAACTGGTTTCATTCTGCATATTAAGCAAGTGACATCACTTTTATTGGAGAACTTAAGAACAACTATGGTGCTGCTTTAACTTTGTGATTTTAACTGATTGTATGCTAAGAAGGATGACTGATTAAGGGATGGAATAGGAATCTGAGATATGAACATGGGTTCAGTTTTTTCTCCATATGTAGGAGAAAAGTAGAAAAGCAAAAGGAGGCAGTTCTGCACTTAAGGTGTGGCCTAGCGGTCAATAAAGTGGGTGAAAACCATTGGAGACTCAAATCTAACAAAGACAGAAAACACCGGGTTGTTTTTTCCAAGCCTTGATTGGTAGAATTACCCCGTATCTCTACTGGTGGGAGATAGTAGGTACCTACTAAAATGGTCGAGGTGCGTACAAGGTAGCCCAGACACTTCTTTTGGACTCAAATTGCAGTCCGAGACAATAATTACTTGACAAAAACTTAAGAGCTAACTAGGCAATATTTCATTAGGAATCAAAGAGAATAATTGCTGCGGTTACAACAAATTAGTCATAGTTAAGCAGTATTTTGTCTTTCTCCTGATCTTTGTATAATCAAAATATCACCTCCGCAATGTACTGTTGAAGTTTGCTGCTTAAGAAGAAGTGTTGGCAGATTTATGCTCGGCTCCATTCTGCAAGAGATTGGAAGTTTTATTTGAGAACTTTAGTGCAGCTAGGGTGCTTGCTTTAACTTTATGATTCTGTTTGAATGTATGTTTAGGAGGATGACATTACAACAACAACAACAACAACAAACCCAGTATGATCCCAACAGGTGGGGTCTGGGGAGGGTAGTATGTACGTCAGACCTTATGTACGTCAGACCTTACCCCTACCTAATGCAGGTAGAGAGGTTGTTTCCAATAGACCCTCGGCTCAAGATGGGTAAGAAAAAGAAGAAAGCAAGAAAGGAAGAAAGAAGGAAGAGAAAAGAAAAAAAAGAGAGATAAATGATAAGTAGTACCAAATAATAGCAACAGGGAATACAATACCTGAGACGAACAAAACCACATAACGTAATAAAAATCTAAGAATATGAAGGAACATGCATGCTACTAAGACTATCGGTGAACACCTAAAAACTACCCACTAACCTTCTACCTTAATCCTCGACCTCCACACCCTCCTATCAAGGGTCATGTCCTCAGTGAGCTGAAGCAGCATCATGTCCTGTCTAATCACCTCTCCCCAGAGGGATGAATAGGATAAACAGTTTTAGGATGTGCTCAAGTATAGGAGAATTGTTGGAAAAAAGGGAGAGTTTTAAATTGCTCTTTCAATGGCAAAATATAATCGTGGTTGCCAGTCTGAGAAAATAGTTAGTTATATAAATTAAGAGGCTGTTAGGAATTGGAATGACCCTTGGTCCATTTGGCTGCTAAAAGCTAGAAGTCAGGACGGATTGTTGGCTCCCTAAGAATGTTCTCGCAGACAGGTGTTTAGACAGCGGAGAAGATACATAGACTTGTAGTCATATACATTTCTTCTATCAAAACTGAAGTAAGAATCAAGGAGTGTGATGTATGTGCATAAGGTTTATGCTAAGAGATTGAGTAGGCAAAAACATCTATACTTGTATGAGACACCTAGTGCCTAGTGGATGGAATGTATCAGTTATGGTGGGAGAAGTAGGGAAGTGGATAAAGTCGGTTACTTTGACTCAAGGTAATCTTTGAAATATTAAGTTACCAACCGTTTTAATGCCTAGGGTTTACTGCTAAAGCAAGCTCCTTTGGGTAAGTTGATAAAATAACTTCTATTACATGGATGGGACTTTCCAGATATGCTACTACTACAGAAAGTGGGTCTGTGTGTGAGCGCATGAGTGGATTGATTAAATTATTTCTTTTAAAGTTTGGAATGACTGACCTTTTGTTCAAGGGGTTGGTTTTATTAGTTAATGCATTTAAATAAACCTATATCAGTACTCTGTAATGAGGAGAGTTCGATAATTTCTTGGATTCATAGCTTGAGGACGTTTGTGGGTGTCCTTGGGTTCACCAAAACCTCGTTAACTCTGTTTACATTTTGAAGCTAAATGCTCAAGTTAAGCAATTAATTGCATGTGTTCTGATCTTCCATCTGATTAAAATTTCGTTACCCTTTATCTAGTAGGAGATTATTTACTAACTGAAATTATCTTTCAGGATGCTAATGAGGAATCAAAATCTGTTACTAAAGCATCAGCAATGAAAGGTCGGATAAATATTTAATATTGTTTTGTATAGCTAACAGATTAACTATTCAACTATTGTTCTGATTTCTTTTACCTTTAAGTGGTTACCGTATCATGAAAATATAACTGTAAGATAATCAAGTTGCTCAGTCAAAAGAAGGCAAGCATTTTCTTAATTCCTTTACTATAATACACTTGTGAAAGAGATATTCAACCTTTGTTCCTTTACTATGAAACTAAAAAGCAAGTCGATTTTTAGCTAAGTGCTGACTGACTCTGTATCATATTTACTATTGGAATACTTGTGTGGTTAAATACATGACTCTCAATTACAGCAGTTTAAGTTCGTCTCTTCGAACTATTTGTTTCTGGATACTCTCAAAAAGCGTTTTTTTTCCAGCTATAAGGAAGCGGATGGAGAAAGATATAGATGAAGTTGGGAAGATTGCTAGAAATGTCAAAGCAAAAATAGAAGCAATAAATAAAGAGGTAAATTCTTTATTAATTTATATTTGGATCACCCAAGCAGTTTTTGAGATCAATGTTCATCATTTAAAAGCACTCTAATGGTTCACTTTTCTTTAGAATTTGGCTAATCGACAAAAGCCTGGATGTGGAAAGGGTACAAGTGTTGATAGATCGAGGACAAATATGACCAAGTACATTAATGAACAGAAATTTTCCATATTGCTTGATATTATTTTCCACCTCTTGAGTAACTGTAATCGTGTTTTTCTTTGTTTATTGTTGATCTGCAGTGCCTTGACAAAGAAGTTCAGAGACATAATGATAGAATTTCAGGTATAGGCAAGCCTTGTTATTTGGCTTGTGTTGACTTTTCTCTTCGATTTAGATTCGTTGTGATTTATGTTGTTCCAGACATTAAGGCAGAGGATAGACAACGAATATCGTGAAGTTGTAGAGCGAAGGGTGATCACAGGTTTGGATCCCACTTGTTATTCCAAAAGAAATATAACTTTTCACATCTGCTTATCAATGTATAAATTTCCATGTGTTGGTTGATCTAATAAGTGGTTTTATTCTTTTCTTATCTCACAACTGAACAGTCACTGGAACTAGACCGGACGAGGATGTGAGTTCGAAGTCCTGCGAATTATAATTCTGATCAATACAGCTGCTTTTACTAATTTTTATTCTAATGATTATATTAGACTATCAACAACCTGATAGAAACCGGAAACAGCGAACAAATCTTCCAAAATGCTATTCAAGGAACAGGGCGTGGACAGGTACCTCTTACTACTTCATTCGCTTACAGTAAATACCTTACGCAGGCCTATTCAGCAAGTTTGTATGCAGGACTATCCTTATATTTTATATACTTAGAGCGTTCAGTTCTGTAACAAATTGCGTGTTTCATTAAATATCATTTGTCTATCCTTTTCATTTCCCCCTCCGATTTCAGCTGATAATAAGCCTAATCGCAGGTCCTAAGCACCGTAGAAGAAATTCATGAAAGACATGATGCAGTGAAGGAAATTGAGAGAAAGCTTCTCGATCTGCATCAGATTTATCTAGACATGGCGGTTCTGGTTGAAGCTCAAGGAGACTTGTTAGATAATATTGAATCCCAGGTTTGCTTTTTAATCCCTCCCATTATTTCTCACATATTTCTCTACCTTTAAAACGAAAGGGTCTCCACAACACTGTATCGGATTTCTCAATGGAGATTTTGTTCAGGTGACAAATGCAGTTGATCATGTCCAATCAGGGACAACTGCTCTTCAGACTGCAAAGAAACTACAAAGGGGCTCTCGAAAGTGCATGTGCATTGCCGCTATAATTATCTTAATTATAGCGGCTTTAATAGTCATCCCCATCGTTGTCAAACAACCTTGGAAGAGTAACAAGGGCGCTTGATTGTTTGTGTTCGAGCTATGCTTGCCACTGTTTGTGTGTTTGCCTTTGGCTGATTGAGGGGTAGAAAGTTAAACGTCAACATTTTCACACGAGTCGTGTTAGCCTGTCTATAGTTTCCTTGTTGATTATATTCTTTTTTTTTTTTGGTCAGTTTGTTAACTAGATCTTGGTGTAAATTGTCTGCAAATTGTCCATGGATTTGTGGAAAACTATAGTATATCTTTTTAAGTCGTAAAAAATAGCTTATAGCAGAATCTGATATGAATCCTGCCCCGTGCTAGAGATATTGATAGCGTAAAATGGACTAATCTTTTAACGGATGGCTAACCCCATCTTTTTTTGGGTCTATTTTTCACTTTTCTAGCTATTTGCATAGTTCATCAAATTAGAGAAGTTAGAGTTGCTTATATATTGATGTTGTAAGGTAAAAATCAAAGACAATTTATTACTAGGAATTTTTTTTAGCTAGCTTGATATCATTATTGTTTTAATGGCCACCAAGCTTGTTGAGATAATCCATTCTTATAAACATATAGTTCATGATTCTGACCAACAAATAAATATATAAATAATCGAATTCAGAATTCAAAATTTCCTGCTAGCCTTCTAAGTAGGCGTCTGGACGTAAGAATTGTAAAATTCGAAAAAATGGTAGAAATGTATTTTTCAAGTGAGAATGGATGGTATTTGAAATTTAGAGTTGTGTTTGGACATAAATTTTAGCTTGGGTTGTTTTTGAAGTTTTGTGAGTAATTTGACTGAAAATTTTGAAAACAGTTTTTTGCAGTTTTTCAAATTTTCGATTTTTTTTAAAATGCATATTCAAGCGAAAATTGAAAATTTTATGAACAAACGCTGATTTGAAAAAAAAAATGAATTTTTATTGGGAAAAAGGGAAAAAAAATTGTATGTCCAAACGGGCTCTAAGTTTTGTGAATCTTCACGCTTAGACACTGTTATTTTGCACAGCAACTATCATTATATCAAAATACAGCTTTTAATTGTAATTTCTTAATTGACCTAAAAATATCAATTTTGTATACAGAACAAGATTTTGCAGTTTTGGAATTTTGTGAAATGTTCTCGATCGAAAAGACAATGAGGGAGGGATTTAAGCAGAAAAAAATCTTGGATTTTCAGAAGGTTTCGTTTGACTACGATTCTTTACATCTTCAGGACTCAGGAGGGAATGTACCTACTTTTTAATTGTTATTTTCAAATTATAATTAGAACATGTTACATATTTTAAGATGCCTTAAAGTAGAATATCATATAAGGACGTACAGGATGTAATTTTGAGGAATGATCGATAAGAGGACGTTGAGCTTTGAAAATTTATTGTTTTAACTGATGGGAGTAAATATTTTGGAATTGCTCTAGTCAAGTGCTTAACTTTTTGTTGGTTCAATTTGTTCCTATGTATTTCCAGGTGAGATATGCAGTTGATCACGTTAACATGGGTACAGATGCTCTTCAAACTGCAAAGAGCTTACAGAAGAAATCAAGAAAATGCAAGATAATAGCCATAATTCTTCTTCTGATTATTGCTGCCGTTGTCGTGCTCTCGGTTCTTAAACCTTGGAAGAAATAAATCAGTAACACATAATCAACATTACTTGCTCTAGTAAGTTGCCGGTCAATTTGTCTCTGTGTCACCTATAGGTCAGGGGTTCGAATCATGGAATCCATCGTCGATGCTTGCATTAGAGTAGGCTGCTTACATCACTCGTGCACTGGCTGCCCTTTAATAAGTTTGCCAATATTGCATATGGGATAATAAGATTTAACAAACGATTCTTTGCCTTACACTTGGGATAACTATTTGGTTGACTAACAAGTTTCATATTGAACACAATTAATGTTTCTCAGCTAACTTCAGGTAAGGGATAATCAGTTTGCAAATATTAAATCAGAGTTGATTAATCCTCAATGAGGTAAGGTCTTTGCTTCACATCCTTAGAGTTATTATCTCACAAATCATTAGATTATTTCTTGGGGGCGAAGTGAAAGCAACAACAAATTCATTAAGCAGCAACAGGAAATCGGGCACAATTTTAAGTCCAAATAGAGATAGAGATACAAATGGTAAACTACTAGGCAATTTTGAGGGCCAAAATAATGCCCGAAATGATTAAAATCCCTGAAAAATTATTAAAAAGCTGAAACCATAATTATTGAACTTGAAGTCCACAACTTGAAAATTGAGATTGTTCCAAAGCTCCCCACATCTTCTTCATCCTCCAAAAGAACTCATTTTGTTTTCCTCTTACATTCTTGCTTTTGCAATCACCATACTTCCATCACCCAAATTTGTTGTTCCTTCCCTTGTCCACTTCTCCTCAAATTGCTCCTCAGTCACTCCTGCAAATTACCACATTTCACCCAGTTACTGATAATTCTTCTTGAATTTAACTTACATACAGTGAATTTTAATCTATCATAGTAGGTAATATGCAATGACTAAATAGTACAAAAATTATAGAACACGGCCAGTATAAGAAATTAAACCTCTCTATAACAGTGTCATTTTGATATTTTTTCGCTGCTATAGTGAAGTGTTATAGAAAATATATATCATAACATAACATGAAAAACTAGTTCCACAGATAACTTAGTCGTTATATAATGAATTACTGTTATAAAGAACGACTATTATAGCGAGTGCTTAACGTACAAGATAAGTAAAAAAAAAATGTGCAAAATTTTAGGAATAGGGTAAGAAGTTGTACCTTTGCCCATAGCCGCAGTAGAGGTGATACCTCCTTGGACAGTCCTTAGAACTCTATCATAGTAATTAGCACCAGACCATTTCTGATGAGCCAATGTGTCAACTCCATGGGCTCTCTCCTCTCTCTGTATTTTCTCCACATAAGCCAGCATACCCCTCCTTGCGAAATCCTTAGCAAACGTGTCAACAATAAGTGCATCAGCATGAAAACCAGCCAAAGTAATGAACTGCCAACAGTAACCCAACTTGGCTATTCTTGGAATGAAATCCATCATTTGTGCATCATTCATTCCTGATGCATCCCAATTGAAAGATGGAGATAGATTATAAGCCAACATAATTTGAGGCCTCATTGACTTAACTCCCTCAGCAAATTTGGTGCATTCAACCATATCAGGACTTGAGGTTTCCATCCATATTATATCAGCATGGTTTGCAAAAGCCCAACCACGTACAACTGCAGCTTCTACTGAACCCTGAAACCTGTAGAAACCTTCTCTGGTTCTTGGCAAATCCCAGTCCCAGAAAAGATTTGGAAGTCCAAGTCTTTCAGTAATTTCACGAGCTTGCTCGTGTGAAAGGCATTTTTCAAAACTTGAATGAGCCATCCACTCGTTCAATCTCCTTTGCTTTTCGGACTCCGTAACGTTCATTTTCTTGATTGCATCCACCACACATTGAGAAAATGTCTTGAGTTCAGCCATTGCTAGCCATTTATCCTCAAGGGCTTGAAGTTCAGGCCCGGTTTTGCCCGCTGCCATAGCTTCGGACATAAGAGTAGCCAAACTTTTCCCCTTCAGATTTGGGTTCGATACACCCAAGATAAACTGGTGATCCCTTGTATCCACATTGGTTTGGATCAGGGTTGCTGCTACAGCATCAGTACGAGCCACAAGAACCGTTTCCGTTCCCATAACATCAAACTGCAATCTTGCAGCCACTAGCCTGTTAATGTGTTCACTGATAGCAACAAGAACTTTACCAGCCATATGACCACATTTCTTGGTCACAGATGACTGGTCCTCAATGTGGACACCAGCAGCACCGCGCTCGACGAAAAGCTTGCAAAGCTTGACAGTAGCAGTAGCACCACCAAATCCAGTATCACCATCAGCAATAATCGGCTTCAAATAATCAATAAATGGAGTTCTTGCCCTCTCTTCTCTACTCATGCTCATTCTTGCTTCCCTTTGTTTCCTATCATGATACTGTTGAGCCATGAACAGATGTTCCACTTTGTTTGGAACAGTATCATAAGGGTAATCAGCAAGATCAGGGCCTGGTTCATTGGATGTGGTGTGAGTAGAGGAACACTGCCAACCAGAAACATAGATGGAGTCCAAATGTTTGGCCATCATAGTAACTTGAACAGGGTCAAGTGCACCAAAAGTTCTAGAGGCAGTGCCATTGGCTTGGTGAGTCTTGAGTGTTCTCCACAGCTTCTTGGCTAACTCATTGGATGCATAGCTTTGTCTCATAGTACCTCTTAGTGATACTACATCCCTAGCTGAATATGGCCTCTTGGTTAGCTGGAACCTCTCTGAGTTCCACCATGCTTGCACCTCTGCTACCTCTGCTTCAAATCTCCTTTCCTCTTCCATTATCTGTTCATGCAAAAATTCCACAAATTAAAAATAACTACGTAAAGAAGCAAATAAAGACATTGTTAGGCTCAAAGAAACCAGAAACCAAAGATACTCTTAACTTGATGTGATATTATTCATTTTCAGAGGCGGAACCGAAATTTAAAGTTACTACATTCAGTATTCTAGTTCTTTGAGGTTGCAGAGTTCTAAATTAAGAATTTGTATATGTTCAATAGATTTATTAAGAGAAATAGGTATCTGGACAGTTTTTTCAAGAAGGTGCCACACTATTAAGAGAATTCCTATATAGCCTCCTTTTCTTTTTCCAGCTACCAATGTACTATTTCCGAACACCAAACAAATATCTTACAAATTATCATGCCTTACTCATAAATAAGTTGAAATCAACTATATGAATTTTCATTGTTAAGGCGCTTCATATGCAAACAAATCTTGAATGGAAAACAAAAATGATGTTGAAATCTTACCATTGATGGAACTGAGAAAGATGCAGCCATGGCTAGAACTCAATATTTTTGTTTAGTGTACACAAGTTTGTTTCTATACAAATGCTATAATGAATTGTTGATGTAATGGCTGAGGAAAGGACCTCAATTTATAGTAGTGAAGATAGATGATGGTTCTTAAAACTGATGCCAAAGGATAAGAAAAAGAAAATAAAATAAAATTTTCCACATCATTTCACCAATTAATTTTAGGTCTTATCTATTTATTTATTTTCATGAAGATAAAACTGAAGCTTTGCCTAAAAGGTGTAGATATCGAGGCAGTGGCGGTTTCGAGCCATGGTTTTGTTTTGCAACTGTGATTGTCCGCTTCCTTGTTGTATGACCTCACTCATTATAATTGTAACTACTTCTGTTTTTCTTTTTAAATTGTTTCTTTTGCACCATGCCATTTTCTCCTTTCCCTTTTGTCGTTGGTTTTCTATCTTGGGAGTAGATCCAGAACTAGTTGGATTGTTTGACTGGATATAAAAATAATAATTAATGGTGAAATTAGTATATAATTTGTTTAATACATAGGTTTAATTTCATTCTTCATACATAGAAAATTATCAAGTGAATGCATGCATAATTTATGCATAGACGTATAAGGAAGGGTGACAACGACTTAGAAAAAAGGTGACTTGCAAAAGAATTCCCCATTAATTCAAATTCAAAACGAAGAGGCCAAACGGAGTAGAAAGAGCCAAAGATGTCACTTGCATGTCATGCACGGTGCCAAGTAGATGACATTTGCGTAAAATACGTAGCCAGATCTTATCGCTCGAGCAGCTCGATCGCTTGGTCTCAGAAAGGAAAATTGTACCAAATAAATAAATATTTAAGTAATACTTACATTTTATTGTTGACGAAAAAGTAATATATTTTATTTTTTATTTTTTTAATTATTTAATATTTATATATAATTAATATGTATTGTCACTTTAGTATGTGATTATTATAGTTGATTTGTTTGTCGGTAAACACCAACTACGTAAAAATATCGTTCATCTCACCCAGGGACGGATTTATCATGGTTAAAGCGGTGTCATTCGGCATCACTTCGTTAATATTTTTTATTATATATATATATATATATATATTAGTAATATGCTATAGAGAAAACGTGTACAAGTAAAGTAAAGTAAAGTGACATCAATTAGTCAAAGCAAGCTAATTTGGTTCACTAGTTAATTTTCTTAATTATGAGGCGGAGGTCGCAGGTTTGAAGCTCAGTAGCTTCGTTTCCTTTTCTTAATTTTTTGAGCAGAAGCAGCATACCTTTTATATTAATTAGATGCAAGCACGTTTCTTTTTCTATTAATTAGAATTAGATACAATGTGGGATACAAATACTCATTCAATTTGTGTATGGAAAAAGAGAACTACATTACTCTTTTTTTTTTTGGTAGGAAAAGGATAATAAACAATGTAAAATACATTGGAACTCAATTATTTTAGACATATTTTTTGGAAAAATCTAGTCATTAAAATCGTCGAAATTGCTTGCCGTGAGTTGTTCTACTACTTTTAGTTTTTCTCTTTTTCTTTCTAATTGGAATTTCTTCAAATATATATTACTTTTTTTTAGTTGATTTTTGTGCAATTTACAAGGGTTATCTAATTGATGTGTTGATTTATAATTCAGCTTAAATTCCAACGAAGATATTTATTCTGTAGTACCTTCCGAGCATTCAAAACAAGGTTCAACATCTCAAAGTTCATCTAACCTGGAAGAAACGACCGTTGAGTCAGAACAACGTCCACGAAGTGAAGGAGTTAATTTGGATTCTTTAGAGACTGATCCGGCTAAAAGATTAGCAATTCGAAAATATCATCCAAATGACCGTGATGCAGTAAGAAGAAGATATATTCAACAAGGTCCTTGCCGACCTCGAAATCACAATTTCCCTCAAAGAAACTTTTATGGGCAATTGCGCCGCTTTAATCCTCGATAGTTTGTTGAGTACGATTGGTTGGAGTGTAGCATAACAAAAAATGCGATATTTTCTTCTATTGTTATTTGTTTCAAGATAATTGTATTAATCAAGGGGGAGGAGATGTATTTTCAAGCATAGGGTTTACAAGTTGGAACAAGAAGGATAGATTTGCCATGCATATAGTGGACCAAACAGCGTTCATAATCAGTCAAGAAGGAATTATGAAGATTTGATGAGACAAAATCAATCCATTCAAAGTGCACTTGCTAAACAATCTGAACAACAAAAGTTAGAATACCGAACTCGTTTAGAAGCTGCAATTGATGTGATAAGATATATTTTGAACCAAGGATTATCATTTCGGGGACATCGTGAAGGAGAGTCATCTTTTAATAGAGATAAATATATTGAACTTCTTACATGGTATGCGAAGAGACGTAAAAATATTGATGATGCGTTTAAAAAGCTCCAAAAAATAACCAATTGACTTCTCCATATATTCAAAAGGATATTATCACTGCATGTAAGATGGAAACAATTAAGAGTATCATTAAGAATATAAATGATGATCACTTTTCTATCTTAGTTGATGAATCTTGTGATGTGTCATGTAAGGAGAAAATGGCTATTGTTTTGTGTTACGTTGATAGAAGGGGAAGCGTGATAGAGCAATTTATGGGTATTGTTCATGTTCGTGATACTACAACATTATCTCTAAGGAATGAAATTGTTAATTTACTTGCTCAACATTCTTTAAGTCCATCTTCTATACGTGGACAATGTTATGATGGAGAAAGCAACATGCAAGGTGATTTAAATGGTCTTAAGATCTTAATGCAAAAAGAAAGTAGAGGTGCTAATTCTATTCATTGTTTTGCTCATCAACTGCAATTAACTCTTGTTGCGGTTTCTAGAAGATGTGATGAAGTACAAGAACTTTTATTATTGGTTTCCGATATATTGAATATGGTGGGAGCTTCTTTCAAGCGTAGAGATGAACTTCGTGAATCTCAAGCAGAAGAAATAGAAGAGGCATTACGTAAAGGGGAGCTTGAAACTAGTAAGGGTTTGAATCAAGAATTGGGTCTTGCTATAGCTGGTGATACTCGATGGGGATCTCACTATAAATCCTTTTATAATTTTATTCTTATGTTTGGCCCTATTATTGATGTGCTTGATGCTATTGCTGTTAACGCTCATTTTGAAGAGAAATGTAAGGCAAAGGGATATTTAAAGCATGTTTAACATTTGAAGTTGTCTTCATGTTGCATTTAATGCGTACAGTTTTAGCAATCACAAATGAGCTTAATGCAGCCTTTCAAAAGAAGGAGCAAGATATTGCAAATTCCATGTTACTTATTGGAGTGACAAAGGATCAATTGCAAACATTGAGAGGTTGGAATTCACTATTGATGATGTATCTAAATTTTGTATAAAATTCTAAATTCTAAATACAAAAAACGACAGTCTCTAAATCAACTTACTTGCAGAAACAATGACTCATACACATGGAAAATTATGAGTAGGAATAATGACATTTACTAACAAGAAATATGCTGGAACATTGCTACAGGTACAAACGTTAGAATTTGGGGAAAAACTGGATCACTTCCACAACTTCCCTCAGATCACTCATTCAAGGACCCCTAACCCGGGACTTCTCCACTCTCTCTATGCAACTACCCCCTAATCTACAACACTTCCTCACCAACACCTACATCAAGGAATTCGAACCCAAGAAAGATTCCTTTTATTGGAAGCTCACCAACTCCAGATCATTCTCAACCGAATCGGCCTACATATACTATCTACAAAATGTAAATACTTTGCCTCCTTCCCTGAAGCCCTCAACCAGTTGGGTATGGAAAACTGACTCTATTAATAAAATTAATTTTTTTTTCTCTGGCTTCTTGTCAATAATATGCTACCTACAACAACCAACCTATCATTCCGCCATATTATCAACTCTGACACATGTGCAACCTGCCAGAAAACACCATAAACAACAGAGCATCTATTCATATCGTGCCCCCATGCTGCATCAATTTGGAGTATTTTCAATATCGCACTCTCTCCCTCCAACTTTAAAAAATCACTTTCCAAGCTATGCTCAACCACAAATTCCATTTGCATCAACAATCACATGATCCCTGTAAAATTTTTAGTACCTATAACACTTTGGACCATTTGGAAAAATAAAAATAAAAAGCTTTTCACCCTTGCGGATAAAGCTCTTACCATCCACGATATAATTTACAATACCCTAGAATACCATCACTTAGTATCGCCATGCATCAATGATCCCCAAAAAATTCCCTTACAAATTGCTTGGAAATCCCCTACCACTGGTTATTACAAGCTAAACATAGATGGAGCTTATGACCCAACAACAAATAGGGGAGGAGGAGGGGGTAATAAGAGACCAGGAAGGAAATTGGATTACTGGTTTTGTATTAAATAACTATGATCACTCTGCTTTACACATGGAACTCCTAGCTCTGCGCCAAGGATTGAAAATGGTAGTCACAAATATAATTACACCTCTAACTTTAGAAACCGACTCACAGGTATTGGTCAAATTGCTAGAGTCAGAGAATCTTGCTTTCTCACTTTTATTGCATGATTGCAGGCTACTACTGGAGCAGCTAGGGAGGCCTCCTGTGGCCCACATATATAGGGAGGCAAACAATGTTGCGAATAAACTGACCTGCTATGGGAAAGGCAGGGAACCAGAAAAAGGAAGACAAATCATGTTCTTCCAACACCCACCCCCCTTTATTTTGAATGTACTACAAAAAGACAAATTGGGTACAGAGACTATGCGTCCAGTGCCCACTATGTAATAAGTCTCTGTTTGTTGAATAAAAAGTTACTTCCATTAACAAAAAAAAATGATATTTTTATACCCAAATTTGATGAGCTTTATGTTATCCCTGGAAGATCTCGTCGTAGAGTTTTTGAGTACACTGTTTCACAGCATTATCGTGTTGATTTGTAAAACTATTGATTGGCAATTTCAAGAACTCAATAGTCGCTTTGATGAGGTGACAACTGATTTGCTTCTTGGAGTTGTTTGCTTGAACCCAACTGACTCTTTTTTCAATTTTGACATCGAGAAGATATTGAGATTAGCTGAGTTATATCCTGATGATTTTGATAAATATTCTATGGTCGACTTTCACTTTCAGCTTCAGAATTACATTGTTGATGTCCGAGATCATGATAAAAGGTTTTCTGGTTTTAGGGGACTTGGTAATCTTTCCATAAAACTAGTGGAGACACAGAAGCATGTGACTTATCCTCTTGTTTTTCCATTTGTGAAATTTGTTTTGCTTTTGCCAGTTGACACTGCTACAGTTGAGAGAGCTCTTTCGGCAATGAAGTTGATTAAGACCGATTTGCGGAGTCGAATGGATGATGAGTTTTTGAGCGGTTGTTTGGTGCCTTATATAGAAAAGGATGTATTTAGTCTTATTTCTAATTCAGTTATTATGAATACCTTCCAAAATGTGAAAATTCGTCGAGGAGAGTTGTAGTAAGGTAATTATTTTTTAAATATGATGTATTTATTATATTTATTTCTTTATCTACTTTAAATGTTGACACCACTTATGAAAGATTCTGCGTACGCCCCTGATCTTACCAAATATAGAAGTTAGCGTAAGATTTTCTGAAAGAGTTATGTTATGAGTTAAAAATTTTATAGTTCTGTTTTTATTTATATGAAAATTATGGTTGTAGCCCGTTTATGTCTTCATAAGTAGTCAAGAAAATTAGACTACAATTTTTTTAGTTCTCGGTAGAAAATAAGAGGAAACAACACATATTTTCTATCTTAGAGTTTAATGAGCGTAGCCGTAGCAGATCTACATGGTCATTTGTGGATGCCCGAGTATTCATTACTTTTGATAGAATTTTGAGTGAGCACCTATAATTAAATTTAATTTTTTTTTAGTACTTGCCATAACTTTAAAATTTTAAATCCGCTACAATACATAGGAATGCTTAATTGTAACTTCCCAACGTCCTATATGACAATGCAAATTAAAGGGAGAGTTTTTGTAATGTAAACCAATGTGGATAAACCCAAAGAAGTAGAACACTCCATGTAAATCCAAACTGTATTCCTTAATGACGCCTGCAACTGTTCAACAAAATTGCAAGTACCCACAGAAACGCAAGTCTCCGCTTTCTTGCACCAGGTGGAAGGCCGCTAGCGCAACACTTGTACGCCGCGGCTGCACATTATGTGGCAATCATCGCCATCGGTGGTCAAATTATGTGTAACAGATAAGGTTTTCGGCGGCCGGAGATTCAGCTCTGGCTTAATTTCTGTGTTGACTGCCACTCCTTTTTCAGATGCTTCAAGGTGTTACTTTATTAGATTTAACTATTTCATTCTTCATCTATGCCTGTTAATGGGGTATAAGAATAATATTGAATAAGATATATTAATAATATAATGATTATTATAATAATATAGAGATTAATAATATATAAATTAGTAATGCAGTCATTAGTTATGCACAGATTATTTCTTATCCTTTATTGTAGTGTATTAAAAATTAAAAGGCGTTGCATAATTTTAAAAAAATTAGTTGCTTACAAAAATACCTTCCATATTCTTTAGCTTTAAGGAACTTTAAAGATAATTTTATCTTAACCATGCTAACGCATGCATTAATAGCCTTGATAATGCTAATATCATGGGTTGCTATATGTATTACTTATACATAGGATAATATTATGATTGTATAATTAATATTTGCATTAGTAATATGTAGGTTGAAAAAATATACTACCAAACAAGGCATTAGTAAAATATGCTTAAAACTCACCAGGAAAAATATACAGTATAATTTTAAATTACTGTTAATATTCTAATTTTTCCCTTTATATATTTATGGTGTACAATTAAAATATACGAGAGGTAGAACCTTCAGTATTTTCGGGCTCTCTTCTCTACGGATTAAACTATGGTTTAAATTTATAAGGGGTTGTCTGATATACCGCGAGGATCATTGCTGATTAGAGTTTTTTTTATTATCGTAGTTCGACCAATCATACTGCTTCCGCTACAAAAAGATATCTATAAGTTCTCCTTTTGTAATTTAATTAATTACGCGTTGTCTATTTAGTAGAGATTAACGTGCATCAACATATACAAAAACTATGTAGGTCTTGTTTTAGGTGACACTATTTGGCTGCACACTTACTAATCTCACGTGTATTTTTACGTCAGTGCAAGTGTGTAAGAATTAGACAAACTCTATCACCAAAATAGAATCGACCCGGAATTACATCGTTGTCTAATCTAACGCCTAGAGTAATTTGTCCCCATGGCCAATAATTACTCTCTGTGGATAATTCGAATTTGAAATTTAAATCATGAGAAAATAATATTGTATAATCGCCGTAAAAATATATAGTAGTCGAAAAAATGTATAAAATATATATATTTTTTGTATTATATACATTTGGTATGTTATATATAAAATTTATACAAATTTTATACACTTTTTTAGCTACCAAATATAAATAGTTTCTGACGCGGGTTAAAGTAATAATACCCATTTAATCATGAATAGTTTCTGTCCTGAAAGGGATATTATAGCTTTGGACAGTGATAATATATCATTTCTCTCAATAATAAAAAGAATCAAATAAAAAAAAGAGGAAAGTAGAGAAGAAAAGTACACATTCGCCCACTCTAATAATTCATGATTAATCATTTTTATGTAACAATAACAAAACTTTTATCAGCTTGTTCCTTTAAAAATGAATTTCAGACAGAGGAAAAATACAAATAACCTAACAACCGTTTATTCTTTTCAAGAGCACGATCATGTAATGTAAATCCAACAAATAATTTGTCATATCCGTTGTTAATTATTTTACAAAAAATGAAAGTTTAGGTTGACACTACGCTAATAAAAATAACTCAAAAGATATTTTAATTTTAGAGATATATACATGGACATGAAATTGAAATAACAGCGTCGCTTAGTGAGGAAAGTAAGCAACTAAGCATGGGTGGGAAGATATACATGCCAGGCAGGAGGGACGTAGGTGATAACATTTATATTGGCATTATTTGTGTAGCAGATGTAGATGAGGCTCCTCTCCTTTTCTTGTTTATACGTACTTAATATTAAGTATTTATCACTTTCTATTAGTATAAAATCATATATTTTATCCATTAAAATTTAACTAAATTGAAAGAAATAAACAAACAGTAAAGTTTTGTCTTTATCTAAATTTAAATCTAAAACCTTATAATTCTTGGCTACTTTATTGATAATTAGGTTTTGGGTGCCTCCTTTTTCAAAAAATGATATGGCCGCAAAAATGAAAGAAAAAAAAAAGGAAAACTTTTAGAAGGTGATGGCAGGAAAGCTAGCATCAATAATGAATCTTGAACAACCAAATACTTCATAAATATAAATATATAAAAAACGGTGTGATATCTCCTTGGGATTGGCAATTTTCGCATAAGTATTAGCTCGTCCATTAATGTGTGAACCTTGGCACTTCAATTCAATATCTTATGTCAACTTGCCTTTTAGCACTTCGAGGGGAACCAATTTCTTTTTAGCATAGTTTTGACAATTCTCTTCTTCATCTTCCTACTTTTGTTCTATATTTTTTAGGTTTATACTTCAATAAGTGATTTTTAGATTTATTTTTTATTTTTACATAGCCTTGTAGTAAATAGGGTTGGAGTATGTGTTAGAAGTGTTTATGTGGAGAGATATAAAAATTAATATAGTAAATTTCATTATTAATTAATATTAAAAGGTAAATTTCTTAATATGTGTAAAAACATCCAAAAAATCCCTTATTTTGTTTTTTGACCTTTTTCTTGTGGTCCAAAATAAGTGATTTTTTCATATTTCAAGAATGAATTAATTATTTGTTTATTACATTGCCCTTGGAGTAAAAAGTGTTGGAGTATGTGTTAGGAGTGTTTATGTGAGATAGTAAAGGTTAATATGGTTAATTCATTGCTAATTAATGTTAAAAAGTCAATTTCTTAATGTAACACCCCGTACATTCGGATTGGGTATGGATATGTTAAATGGGTATTTATCTGATATATTAGACATATGAAGTCCTATCGGGATGAGTATGGCTGAAAATAGTTGTTTCAAAATCAAGATGGAAAGTGAGGTGCATAAGATTCGACAAAATCGACTAATTTTACAGAAGATCCGTCTTCCAGCAGGTTTTGGTGAAAATATGTAAGGCATTTGGGAAAACCCAAAACATAAAGGTTGTAGGCCTTTGAAATAGCTTCCCAGCGATATATTGAGCCCAAATGGAGCTCTGTGCAAAAAGTTATGCCCGTTTTATAGAACATCGCGCAACCACCACGCCCGGACCGCGACCGCGGTTGTGAGGCAGTGTTCCTGCTATTTACCGCGGTCGGGACCGCAGTCAGGCCTACAGGGGCGTGGAGGCAGACTTGGGGAGTCTTTTTTAAAGCCCTATTTTGTCCCCCACAGTCCCAAAACATAAAAACTTGCTCTAGAAAGGAAAGCTCTAAAAAAACCTAACTCATTAAATGCCCCTCCATCATCCAAGGTAAGTTCTAATGGTGATTCTAAGTTTATTTCAATTCCCCAACATCTTATTAACATGGGTATACTCTCCATATCATTAGATATTCGATTGGGACATCATTGTTGAGAGAAAGAACCCTAGAACACGAATTCAAGGGGATTGAACTTCAAAAAGGTAATGTCTTCACCCTCTAATTGATTCTAACATTGGATTAATGATTATAGACTCTAGTTCATGAGATATGTGTTGATGGGTTTGATAGAAAAACATGAACGGTTATAGGTTTGGGTTGTTGATTGTTGATTATTGGGTAAAGGTGTTGTTTACCTTATAGGTGATGAAGAATGATGTTGATTATAACCATTTGAGACTTTAGAATTTATCTAGGAGCAAGAGAATGAGATATTGGGTGTAGAAACACCATTAATAAGGGCTATAAAGCTTTATGCCACCAAGTGTTTGATAAAATACCTAAGTGACCAAAACATGACTATCATAGCTAATATGGAATCCCTTTAACTTGTATTACTATAGATTAAAGTTGAAAGGGATGGTGAGTGTTGTATTATTCTCAAGAGCGGGAAGTTAAGGTATGCGAGGCTAACTCTCTATGTTTGGGAATGTTATTGATTTTCCCTACAATACGTTTCTTTTACCACGTTACCAATTGCCTCAGAAATACAGTTAGGCCTAGTTCCTTGAACAGTTGTAGAACTTCTATTCTCTAGCTTTTAACTCATTCATGACTTTCATTCTGAACGTTGTGAGCTTAGTTCGTATTCAATATAGACTTGGGTTTGATGTCCCTGAGTCTCAGTATAGCTTACTCAGCATTTCATAAACAGTTGAAGTTTCAGTGTTCATAATCAGTTCAAGAATACATGTCTCAATATAGTTATATTCAGTATTCCAGTATTATGTAACTTAGTGTGATTCAGCATTTCAGTATCATGTATTGCAGTATGATTCTCAATTCTTGATTCTTAAATTCCTGAATGTTGAACACTTGTATTTGGGCTTGAGGCCGCAATTTATGTTTTATGCATCTTTGGGCCTGAGGCCGCAGTTTATGCTTTATGCATCTTTGGGCCTAAGGCCGCAATTTATGCTTTATGGATTTTTGGACCTGAGGTCGCAGTTATGTATACGTATACTTGGGCCCGAGGCCGCAGTTTGTGCACATATATATATATATATTGGGCCTGAGGCCGCGGTCTAATATTCAGATAAGCAGGTTGTTCATCATTCAGAAGATGGAGTATTCATATCCTTACTTCCTTTCAGTTCAATTATTAATTACCATACAGTTATCAATTATTAGTTATCATTTCATTTATCAATTATTTCTCAATTATCAGCTTAGCTTCAGTTTCAGCATTTATAATTCTTTCTTTCAGTTACTTTACATACCAATGCAATTCAAATGTACTGACATACTTTTTTGCCCGGGGCCTGCATCTCATGATGCAAGTAATGATTTACAGGTTGATGATTCAGAGCGCTAGGATTCTCGTACCAGCTATTTGGTGATCCCCTCTTCTTTCGGGGCATTATCATTACCTTACAGTCTTTAGTATTTTCAGACAGTCAGTGTTTTCAGTACTTCATTAGAGGCTTCATAGACTAGAGTAACAGTTAGACAGAGTCGCAGGCTTTTCATATTAAGTTGCGTTGGCTATAAATATGTTTCAGAATTGTATTAGTATTTTCGCACTTTGATTTATATCATCTAGACTTTCAATATATCAGCATGTATTAGTTTATCTTCCGCATTTAGTATGTTATGATATCACATGTTGATTCAGCCAGTCAGTTGGTTCGCTCGGTCGCATGTAGTCAGGCATTGATGTCGTGTTACGCCGAGACCCAGGTTCCGGGCGTGATACTTAATTTGTGTGAAAATATCCAAAAAGTTACTTATTTTAAATGGGAGGGAGTAATTATTACAGGCTAAACTATATATATTGACGAGCTGCAGAAACACTCTTGCTGTCACAAACTTTAAGTCGAATCAGAACAAAGAAACTCCAGACCATGTAATTATTCATAGGTATACTCTTCAATTCAGGTGATAAATATATATAGTAGAATTACTTACATAATGCTGTAAGTTATAAAGGCTAGTCTAATTAACAAGAGGCAATAGATTGAAGGTGTATAAATAGAATTCTATTTAAGGTGAATGTCTATATTTTGGAGAGATCTTAGAGATTTTACTTGGTGGCTAAGTCACTCTTTCCCTATAAATAGAGGGGTCTTATTCCATTGTAAATCACCTCAAAATTCAATAAGAATTCACTCTCTCTCTCTCTCTCTCTTTCTCTGCAATATTGTTCTTCTTCTTTTATTGTTACATAACACGTTATCAACACGAGACTCTAACCAATTGAGTAGAAGATTTGGAATAGAGCATAATGATTGTCAATTGTTCCATGAACTTCCTTCATGATTAAATTCTGGATTTAAGGTAAGTATTTTACTTTATTTTTCTCTTTTAAATTCTTGAAATTCTATAATTTGATTTTAAATGCAAGGAAAGACAATAAATTTGATTATAATTCTTATAGAGTTTGCAAGAAATTATAACTACCCGAAAATGGTAAAATTTCTATGACTTGCCATGATCAAATTCATGTATGATTGTGGGCAAAGAAGTAGAAACTCGTCCCATTAAATTTGCTTCATTCTCGTTCCCCTTAAGAGAATGTGATAGCAATATATGATAAGTCTGAAAGAAGACAAAATTATTACCGTGAAGGTATCAATGGATGTGGACGTAGTAATATACGAAATTATAATCGTCATCATTGTGATAATGAGAATAATAAGAATTCTCAAAATAATCATTCACTCTATGAAAGTAATATTTGTTATCGTTTTGATATGAGATTTTGTAAAACACATGTAGATGATTATGGTCCATTCATGATGTGAATGTGACAACATCTGATTTATGAATACATATTCATTCTTGGAAGAACATGAGCGTGCTAGTGGTAGTAAATATACCACACTCACGTTTAAAAGGAGGTTTGAGATGATATAATAAAATAATGTCATTATTATGGCATGAATGGTCATTGATCACATAACTATTGTGATTATGCCAAATATTTTGGTAATGTGATTATTAAAAGACAACGGTAATGCAAGAAATAGATCTTGCATATAATTTTGACCATGACCATAATGGTATAACTTTCTCTTTAAAAGAGATATTCACCATATAGACATTGATGAATATATGGTAGTACAAAATTAATTGAGAGCTCTGGAAGAGACAATAGCAATAAGATTGATTATCAATAAGTCATTGTCTTGTAGTAAGTCTCAAAGAAACTTATTGAGTTCCTAAAGTATTCGCGAAAGCGACCGGTTATATTGAGACTATAAATAATCAGAAGATTTAATACCTTTATATTACTACAACTGTAGCGGGGTAATATGTATATGAAAACTACCCGTTTTATTGTCTAATTTGTAATACACATTAAAAAATATGGTGAAATTACATGCGCAGTAAACTAGAAGTTTATTGATATAAAAACCCATATCATAATAAACTTGGAGTTTTTCATAATTGCACACGTCATGGTGTAAATCGGAAGTTTATCAATATTAATAATTTATTCAGTTGGCATAATTGGTTTAACCATATCAATTTAAGTATGATGCGCAGAAATAATAGAGAATTCACATGGGTAAATATTAAAGAATTAGAAAGTTCTTTACGAATTCTCTTATATGGCTTGTTCTCATTAATTAATAAACCAACTAAAATTGGGATTGAATCTCATAAATGCTGGAAATATTAAAGGTGAATTTGAGTCCATTCACCTTACATGTATACCACATAAGATGCATCTATGAGATGGTTACATGTGCAATTATTATTAACCCGCAACCTGGTGTTTGTGAGGTAACTTGCTCAATAATTTAATTTAGAGCATAATTTCCAGATTTTTATTCAAGATAGTTCACCTTGATAAGGTGGTTTACATCAGAGTTGGTCTACCAATGATTTATTGAGTGCCTCCACTTAATAGCTAAACTATTTCTTATGAGAACAAAGTTATCTATATCAGTTTGATATATGTTATATACGAAAGTATATTACATTCTTCCCTCAAAATAGGTTCACGATCAGGAACCAAATAATTCCATCTTATTATTATTAAAGTGCGGTGTATATTTTGATTAACACCATAACGCACAAAGATGAGTTCCCAAAGTTGAGGAAGCAAGTTAGTTTTTCTAACACGAGGAGGTGAAATGATAAACATTTGAGAAAATGTTACGTGGAATGAATTATCAATTCTTTATAAGCATCATGTGATAGCGAGGATTTTCAAGATGCAACATATTCATTGGAGTTAATATGGATGATTTATTCATCAAATCTCTGCCGACGTCAACCTCCAAGAAGCTAGTGCACAAGATTGGGATGCGAAGGCTCAAAGATGTGAATTGATGCTCTCCTCAGGGGGAGTTAATGCGTGTTGCACTCTTTTTCCCTTACAAGGTTGTGTCCCACTGGGTTTTCCTTGCAAAGTTTTTAACGAGGCAACCAAAAGACGCATTTCTAAACATGTGTACTTGTTTTCCTTTTCTAGAATTTTTTCCCATTGGGTTTTATTTTAGTTAAGGTTTTAAGGAGGCATATTATTTGTTGAATAGACATTCAAGGGGAAGTGTTATAAATATAATTCTATTTAAGGTGAATGTCTATATTTTGGAGAGATCTTAGGGATTTTACTTGGTGGCTAAGTCACTCTTTCCCTATAAAAAAAGGGTTCTATTCCATTGTAAATTATCCTAAAATTCAATAAGAATACACTCTCTCTTTTTCTGCAATATTGTTCTTCAATTTTATTGTTTCATAACAGAGAGTTAAAAGTTTTTACGTTAGTATTATTTACTTTTATAGGACTGATTGAATTTGTGGAGATATTTAACCCTTGCTAGCGTACAATAGATATTTAATGGCAAAAGAAAAGGAACACCAGAAAAATAGAAAATAATGTACGACGGTCAGAAAAGAAAAGCCCGTTGAATCTTGTTGGCATAAAATCATTTTCTACTCCATGGGAAATTCTTTCAATTCAAATCGCGGGATTTGAATTATTGGTTGAGAAATTCTACCAATATTAGTCAATTTATAAATACTACTGTATTAGTCAATTACTCATACATACTACCATATATGTCGCCAAGATCCTTTGTCTATTACAAAGTGACTAATACTCCTTCTCTGCAATAATTTCTATATCATTTATTCTGCTGAATTTCCACTGATATGTCATTATGTCTATTATCTGGACTTCGTACGCTGGGGGTGTTAGATTAGAATATGAACACCATGAAGGTAACATTCAAGCTTTGGAAAGTTTTCTTTTGCTGACCGTAGTTGTCTGACTCTAATAATTGTACTCTTTAAAAACTTTTTAGTATTAGTAATAAAACTAGTTTGGTGATCATACTGAAAAATATTTTAAAATTAGAATTTGTTTGAGTGGATGTTGTTGAAGTAGATTGGGTACATCTCAAGGAGGTTGAATTTCAGTTTTGAGATGATGTCGTGGAGAATTCAGGTGATTTGATTGAAGTTTGAGCCTAATTCGAAGTAGAAGATGAGATGTGTACCTGTTGTGTATCGCGTTGTACGATTTGTATCAATATGTACCAAAAGAAAAAAAAATTAAACTCGATTTCAACAATAAATTTTGATTCCAAGCCATTCCAAATCAGCTTCGATATTTTACAAATTCTAATCGTATCCAATCATAAAAAACAAATTTGTTTAGTTTTTTTGGATTTTGTATACCATTGGAACAAAATTCTAGCTATTGTTGGTAGTATCACTTAATAGATAATTATTGGTAAGGCGTGTCTATTTTTGGCTTATTTTTGTAGTTCCTCTTATTGATATTGGTTTGTTTGGTCTTGGGCTGGGTAATTTTCTGTGGGGAGAGGGAACACAAATAGACTGCCCACTAGTATTTTAAACTTGAGAAAATCTCACTTTATACCTATTAATTTCAAATTATTTACTTTTTAATGTTCAGATCCAAATTATTTACTATTTTTATCCATAAGGCCCAAGCTATTTACCCGCTTATTCATTTATTCTATTAAAAAATTACTAATACAAATTACATACCATTCTCATTAATGAATAACGAAAGAATATATCTATTCCCACACTCTTTCCACTGGTAGGACACATAAACAGTTGTTGGAGCCTTAAAATAGAAACCCATGGCTGGCCAATATATGCTTCCTCTCTTTCCTTTAACTTTATAGTGCAGCAAACCTGGCATGCCTTTATATTTGCTATCTATTTTCCTACTATGCAATGTCACAGGTATCTTGAAATGGATGTAATTTAAAATTTGAAAAAAAATAAATTGAAACTTTATATGAATAAGTTCAAAATGTCAGATCTGATTTTTTATAGTGTTTTACTATTGAAATTCGTTAGTTGTTGTTCTTTGATGTGTAGATTGTACCTTTGATGCTGGTTTTTGGAGATTTATTGTACAAAAATTTAAATCCACCATTGAAGGACCTTGAAGCTTGAAACTCATAATTTGGTTTGTTTGAGTTTTTAATTGTTTTGATCCGATCCTGCATGTGTTTGTTTGGAAAGTTGATTGGAGATTGTAGCTAAAGTTTTAGTTAGTTTGGTAGAGATTTTGTAGTAGATTTTAGAATTTTGGGTTGAAATATAGTTGAACCAGAGAAGAAGCCGAATTTGTATTGTATACCCAAATAGTATACAAATATACTATTTTGGTATACAATTCATTCCAACTATATACCCTATTAGTATAGCTATATACTATATTGGTATCATATGCTAGTTGAATCATTTTGTGGTTGTATTAGCTGCATTTAATTGGTACAATATTTGATTTTCTCTTAATAATAGTAATATAGTACAATATCTTGAAATACTTTATTATATTAATAAGTGGTACATTATTTTTTTTTATTTTCATGTGCGTTATGTAATAGTAGTATAGCCATATAGTTGCCGGGAATTAACCGGCAAAACGGTATATCATGTTGGTGTAATTATATGTCATATTGGTATCATATGGTAGTTTGAACATTGTTTTGGTTGTTTTAGCTGCATTTTAAGTGAATTATATTATGAGATTATTTATATGAACATGATTTGCAGTGCTGGAATTCTTGTGTGCCGATGGACATAAATTATGTGTATTATGTGATAGTTTTTATAGTTATAGGCAATTGTTGGAAAGACCTTATATAACTATATACCCCTGTTAGTATACAGAATGAGCAAGTTGTTTTGTGAATATTTATCTTGCAATACGAGCATATAATTTTCTCATACTTTTATTGCGTCCTTTGATGCTTTGGTACAATATTATAGTCGCAGATAGTTGTAGCAATATTCTAGAGAAATCATATGCTCTGTTGGTATACATATATACCATATTGCTATCACATGGTACTAGAAATCTTTTTTGCAGCTTATACTTTTATTTATTGTATTTTTAAATATTTTATTATCATTTTTATTCTAACTAGTATATATGGAGATTTGGTTGCTGTAAATTATATTTTCTTTCTCTATAACTTGTTGTATTACTGCTAATGGTAGAGCGTGTACTGATATTTGTAGGGAAGGAGATCAAATTTTGGATGACAATCACGTGTTGATTCTTAGAATCTGATTATGTAATTTATGATGCTCAGCAGTAGTCAGTGTGATATTCAGTGAATTAGATCAAGTGACAACTGATATTATTTCAGTTTAAAATTGAATTTAAAAAATGAGAAGAAAAAAAGGTATATTATACTAGTTATATTAAAAAAAAGTGAATTAATATTTACTATATTAGTTATATTTTCTTATTGTATAAAAGATTAATAAAAAATAATGAAAACAATAAATAAAATTGGATTATGAAGAGAAAAAGAATATAAATAAAGAAGTTAAATGAAATTAGAAAAGGAAAAAAGAAAAAAATAAGAAGAAAATGAGAAAAAAGAAAAGGAGAAAAAAAAGAAAAGAAAAAGGAAAAAGAAAAAGAAAAGAAACATAGAAATAAAAAAAGAATTAGAGAAAAAGAAAAAATTTCCCACAAAAACTACTATGGGTAGGAAAATAAATGGGTAGATAAGGATAAATAATTTTATTTTTGTGGGTAAATGTGTCATTCTCCCAACTTTGCCTACCCCTAAAATTAATTTACATATCTATCTATTTATATGTATGTATATATATATATATATATATATTGTTAGTTTGTAGGGGTCCACCAAACAGTAGATGTACCAGGTCCTCTACCAGTTTCCACAAAGTTATGAGCTAGACGAAGTGCACAAGGAGACAACGGATTTTTACGTGGAAAAATCCCACTCAAGGGGACAAAAAAAACCACGACCTACACTTGTAGGATTTCAACTTCACTAACTTGTAATCTATACTATTACAAGCCACTTTGAAAGGCAACCTTACAAAGATTTTGACACACTAACTTGCAACCACTATTACAAGCTACTTTGAAACTCTCTAGTTACAAAGACTTTGACTCATGACTACCTTTAGTCACAGTGAGATCAAGAGAATAAAAAGTGAAAAAGATTCCTACTTGGTTGCTTCTACAAAAGCTAGTAGGATACCATGAAAAACAAAGAACAAGATTACAACTCAACTAAGGACATTATCAATACTTGATGAGCACGTTTGTAAACCTTAGTGGAGTTGTCTTCTTGCTCTTGAAGCTCTTGAGTCTTTAATGCTTGTGAGCACTTAATGCTTGAATATTCCTTTTTGTCAAAAGCTCAAGTATGAAGATTGTTGCTCTTGCTTCAAGATATCATCCTTCATCACATGTTTCAAGAAGGATGCTTAAAACCTTAAGGATATAAGGTTCAATCCATAAGGAAGTGACTCCTGCACTGCTGCTGCCCTGAGGCGTGAGCAGTGACAGACAGTCACTTAACTGGCACAGTTTTCCAAGGCTGTCAAGTCGATGTGCTCCGGTGCCTGTATGTCAGATGAGGGAGCAGGTCCCTCATCTGATCTGTCCTTAGTAGAACGTGATCCAGAATTCCTGAGGATGTGGATTGCTTTGATGTTGTATGTGCAGTAGGTCCCCTACCTGATTCTTCGCATAAAAGTTTGTTAAGTCATCAAAACAAAATGCAACTCATCAATTTCCCCCTTTTTGATGATGACAAACTTTTATCATTGATGGGGGAATGTTAAGAGAGATAGTGAATGACCAGGTTGCCAGTGTGTTCCCCCTACCAGTATGCATACACTGAGTTACTAGGTCCCTAGGCCGTTCCCCCTACCAGTGTACCAAGTTTTACGCAAGTTCCCCCTATCATCATATTCTTCCCCCTTTTGGCATCACAAAAAGAAACACAGAGTAAGTAAGATGAAGGAAGTCCAGAAAAGTTAACTCATGCCCCTTATGTGCACACAACATGGTAGAAAACAGAACATAGATCAGGAAGCATTACAGAGAACACACAAAGACTGATTTTATAAATAGCAAAAGGAGCTAAGTACATAGGTGAAGTCGTGGCCAAAAAGGCTTAGACGTTCTTTGGATTTTCCAAGCAGGAGCAAACACATGAGATCCAAATTCATACCAACAAAAAAAAACAATTAGAACTACTTTGCCATACACAACAGGAGAGGAATAAGAGCAGGTTCCTAAGAGGTGTTAGAGGAGGGAGGCGGAAGAGTGGAGGCAGCAAGAGTTCGAAGGACGAGGTCGATTCGAGCATTAACAGAGTATTGCTCCTGAAGGAGCCTATCTTTCAGATCGGTAACTTGCTGTCTTAATTCCGCATTTTCTTGAGTAAGACGAGCCACCTCAGTAGCAGTTGCAGTGTCAGAACCAGGTCCCCCAGCAGACTGGCCTGCGGCCTCTAGAATGGCAATTTGCCCTTTCAGCCTTTGAATGGTGTCTTGGGCAGCATTGAGCGCATTAATCATTTGGGAGATGGTTGAGTTGCTACCCACAGCTCTTTCTATACACTCACACTCCTCAAGAGTGAGCTTGGTGAAACTTTGCTTACGCGTCCCAATGCGAGGAGTTGTGAGAGTAACCTTGAAGTACTTGAATATTCTTGTAAGGAGGAACCCATAGGGAAGACCATGATTGTTATCTTGGAGAGTGACCACTTTATGCATGTGACGGATCATAAGAGCAGGTAGATTCACCTGGGTGAAATTGTCTAGTGCTTCCATCAAAATAAGGTCAGCCCGGGATGCCACAAAACGTCTCTCTGCGCGTGGGAGAAGAACCTTGTTTACCAACTCAAAGAGGAGTTGATAGACATGCAGCATGGCCTTCTTATGAACCCGGTCCCCATGCTGGACTCCCCCAATTTTTACGATGGCCTTCCGGAAAGAGTTACTGAATGAATCCTGGGTTGGATCAACAGAGGACAGACCCTCAGACGGAATCCCCAAAATATCACCCAACCGGACATCATCGAATACGATATCCACACCCCCTACCAACACACAGGCGTGACCATCAACAAGCAAGAAGAAAGAATCATAAAACTCTCTAACTGAATCCTCATACACTTTAGCACTGCTAACATTCAAAAGACGGTCCCAATTTTGGAACTCAATCATAGCCATAAGCTGAGTCATACCTGGCATGTCAAGAGTTTCAGGGTCGATAGTACGACCAAATAGCACGACAGGTAAGTGACTCTGCTCCTTCCTGATGGGGACTTGCACAGAACCAGGTTCTTCAGTAGGTACGGTATCCTCACCATGCTTTCTTTTACCCAAAGCTTGCACAGATTTCCCTTTTGCTTTTGGAGAGGTAGGAGTTGATTTGCTGACTTCTGAGACAGATTTTTCTTTACCCTTTGTTGTAGTATGAACAGCTGGAGGCTTCACAGTCCTTTTAGATGCACTAGAGGGGCGACCTACAAGGGAACTAGGTTCCTCTGTAGTGTCCTCATCAACCTCTACAACGGGAATGTTTTTGTTCTCAACAGGGCGACCACCTTTCACAAGTCGCCTCTTTTTGGTTTTGTTGACCTTTTTGCTTTTCTCAAGAGCTTGAGCCACAGCTTCCTTTTGTTGTAACCTGGTTGCAGGCCGCTTTGCCGATAAAATTGAGACAGGAGTACGATGACGGAGCTTAAAGCGGTCACTGAGGACCATTTCGTCCTCATCATCGTCTTGTGGAGGAGGAATGGATTTGTGAGGAGAAGGATAGATGAGTTTTTCAGTTGGTGAGAGAGTGGAAGCGGAACCAAGTTCCTTACCAGGATTTGAAGACGAGGGATCATGTCGAGGAGATTCAAATGGAACCAGAGTACTTTCATCCTCAAGAATAGAGGGTGACGGTCCTTGAGGCTTGAGAGGAGAAAGGGTACCTTCATAGGGTTTTTCAGAAGAAAAAGCCATAATGTTTTCGGCTGCTTCCTTTTCAGGGGACTGTAAAGAGGTTTTGAGCGGCGAGGAAGGCTGAGTTGATGTATTGATTAGGATCATCCTCAGAATCGTCAGAGACCGGAGAGGTTTTTGATGCTGGAGTCCAAGATGATGGTAAGGAAGATGATGGTGGTAAAGGGGGTTTGTCAGAGGTTATGGTGGTTGGTGACTGTGGAGATGGAAGAGACGCGGAAGGGGAAGCTGCAGGAGAAGAGGACTCTATGGATGGAGGTTGAACAATAGGAGCAGAGGGTGCTTCAGAAACAGGGAGCGTCTCCTTCGAGGGCGAGAGCCCCATAGCCTCGACAGGGTTAAGGTTGAGGTCAGCAGTAATGGAGGGAGGAGAAGTGGTGTCTTGGGATGCCATTTACACAATTTGGACAGGAGTGAGAGAGAAGGAGAGAGATTGATAGGATTGGTAAGGTTGTGTGTGATGTGATGAAGAAGAAGATGAAAGGGAAGCAGGTTCAAGTGGCAGTTTGAGAAGTGGGAAAACGTGTAGAGAAGTTAAAGAGACAGATGTGACTGATGTGTCTAAAAAAATGAAGAGAGAGAGAAGGAGTGATGGCAGTAGTAATAAATGCAGTTACTTTTTGATGGAGAGAGAAGGAGCACATATATTTACTGACCTGATAGAAGGGAACCGGGTCCCGTGCTCGTTTAAATTTTGAAAAGAAGTGCTTCAGTCTTTGTGTAGTCTACAATGCTGCTTCACTAAGTTCTGTAATCACCATGCGTGTCTACCTGCAACGGTATTTGAGTGAGTTAGACTTTGCTAGGAAAACACCTTATTACTTACACTGAGTACAGTAGTATGCTAATATGAGAACCAGGTTCTTAATCAGATCTCAGCAGTCCCAATGCAAGCCTGTTTTTCTCGAAATGTTCTCTCCCAAGAGCTTTCGTGAAGATATCTGTAATTTGATCTTCAGTACAGCAAAATATCATGCATATGAATCCCTTTTCAACGTTGTCTCTGAGGAAGTGATGTCTCACATCTATGTGTTTAGTTTGTTTGTGTTGAACTGGGTTTTTTGCCATGTTGAGTGCACTTGTGTTGTCACATAAGAGAGGAATGCTGTCAATGTAGACTCCAAAGTCCTCTAATTGCTGTTTGATCCACAGTAGCTGAGCACAGCAAGAGGCGGCATCTACATATTCTGCTTTGGCTGTGGATAGTGCTACTGAGTTTTGCTTTCTTGTTCCCCATGAAATCAGGCAGGATCCAAGGAAATGAGCCATCCCTGAAGTGCTTTTCCTGTCTACAAGATAACCTGCATAATCAGCGTCAGCATAACCAACAAGATTAAAGTTGTCACCTAAGGGATAGTAAAGAACCAGGTCCTGTGTGCCTTTAAGGTAACGTAGGATCCTCTTAGCTGCCTTTAGATGCAATTCCTTGGGATTTGCTTGAAATCTTGCACATAACCCTACACTGAAAACTATGTCTGGTCTGCTGGCTGTAAGATAGAGAAGTGATCCAATGATCCCTCTATACATGGTCTGATTTACGGGAGTGCCAGCATCATCCATGTCTAGCTTGGTCGCCACTGCAATGGGTGTGTCAATCACCTTGGATTCCTCCATATCAAACCTTTTGAGTAGTTCCCTGATGTATTTCTGCTGACTTATGCATGTGCCTTTGATGGACTGCTTCACCTGAAGACCCAGAAAGAAGTTCAGGTCCCCCATCATACTCATCTCGAACTCACTTCCCATGAGGCTTGCAAATTCTTTACACAAGGAATCTGCTGTTGACCCAAAGATGATGTCATCCACATAGACCTGGACAATAAGGAGATTCCTTCCTCGTTTCTTCAAGAACAGAGTGTTATCTATCTTCCCTCTGCTAAAGCCATTATCAAGTAGAAACTTAGATAGCCTCTCGTACCACGCTCTAGGGGCCTGCTTTAACCCATACAGTGCTTTATCCAATTTGAACACATGTTCAGGATGATCGTGGCTTTCAAACCCAGGGGGTTGCTTGACGTACACTTCTTCCTTAAGATAGCCATTCAGGAAGGCACTCTTCACATCCATTTGGAACAGAGTAAATTCCATATGAGACGCGAAGGCAATAAGAATTCGAATGGCTTCCATCCGTGCAACTGGAGCAAATGTTTCATCATAATCTATCCCCTCTTCTTGATTATACCCTTGTACCACTAGCCTTGCCTTGTTTCTTGTGGTCCTCCCATGCTCATCTAGTTTATTCCGGAACACCCACCTGGTTCCTATAATGGTCCTTCCTGAGGGTCGAGGAACCAGGTGCCACACCTGATTTCTTTCAAACTGATGAAGTTCTTCTTGCATGGCCACAATCCAATCAGCATCCTTTAGAGCCTCCTTAATATTTTTGGGTTCAATTTGGGATAGAAAAGCTGAGAAGGCTAAGGAATTTTTGGTTTTTGATCTGGTTTGAACTCCGGAATCAAGAGGAGTGATTATGTTGTCAAGGGGGTGAGAGCTTTTATGTTTCCAGTTTGGAACCTGGAACTGGGTTGTAGAGGTGCTAGGCATGTTGTTCAAGCTTCCTTGTGCTTCCTGTTCATCAATTTGTGGGGTGCTCTCCACAGCATCTTCAACCCTCTCTTCAGCTTCTGCAGAAGAGATAGGAGGACCAGGTTCCTCCTGAGACCCTTGAGGCAGTGTTGAGGTATCTTCCAGTGTTTTATTAGGTTGGCTTAGCATATCCGCCTTTCCATTTGATACATCAGAGATTTCTCCTGGGACTAACAGTGGTTCACAGTCTTGATCTTCACAATTGTTATCATTGGTTGAGAATGGAGCTTCATTAAAGATTACATGAACGCTCTCTTCTACGCACTGGGTTCTCTTATTTAACACTTTGTATGCTTTGCTTTGAGAGGAGTACCCTAGAAAAGTTCCTTCATCACACTTTGCATCAAATTTTCCCAACTGGTCCTTCCCATTGTTCAACACATAGCATTTGCAGCCGAAGGCCCTTAGGTGAGTTACCTTGGGCTTCTTTCCATTGAGCAGTTCATAAGGAGTCTTATTCAGGAAGGACCTGATCATGCACCGATTGATCAAGTAACATGCTGTGTTGATCGCCTCAGCCCAAAAGTTCTTTGCAATCCCACTGTCTATAAGCATTGTTCGTGCCATGTCCTCCAAGGTTCTATTCTTTCGTTCTACCACCCCATTTTGCTGAGGAGTCCTTGGGGCTGAGAAGTTGTGTGTAATTCCATTTTCACCACAAAACTCATCAAACTTGACATTATCAAACTCCGTTCCATGATCCGACCTGATGCAAGCTGCCTTTAGGTTCATCTTCACTTGAATTCTTTTAACAAAGGCAACAAATACTTCAAATGTCTCGTCTTTTGATCGAAGAAACAACGTCCAAGTGAATCTAGAGAAATCATCCACAATCACAAAGATGTACTTCTTTCCTCCCCTGCTTGCAACTCTCATTGGTCCACACAAGTCCATGTGTAAGAGTTCAAGTGGTCTGGAGGTGCTGACCTCCTTTTTTGGCTTAAAGGAGGATCTTACATGCTTTCCTCTTGCACAGGCATCACACACACTGTGGTCCTTGAATGTTGATGTTGGCAGACCAAGCACCGGGTCCCTCTTTATTAATTTGTTCAAAAGAGAGAAACTCGCATGTCCCAATCTCCTGTGCCAAAGCTCAGCATCGTTTTCAACAGCCTTGAGACAATTCATCTTACCTTACTCCAGAGATTTGAAGTCAGTGACGTAGATGTTCTTGTACCTCCTTGCAATTAGGATCACCTCTGCATTTGTCAGATTCGTAACAGTACATTCCTTTGACAGAAATTCCATCTTATTTCCCTTGTCACAGATTTGTGAGACACTCAAGAGACTGTATTTCAACCCATCCACATA